>PVKV010019501.1:0-42077 GCA_004027835.1 Alouatta palliata | reverse complement strand
AAGCAATTCTCCTGCCTCAGCCTCCCGAGTAGCTGGGACTACAGGCACGTGCCACCATGCCCAGCTAATTTTTGTATTTTTAGTAGAGACAGGGTTTCACCATGTTGACCAGGATGGTCTCGATCTCTTGACCTCGTGATCCGCCTGCCTCGGCCTCCCAAAGTGCTGGGATTACAGGCGTGAGCCACCGCGCCCGGCCAGTCTGTGTCTTTCGATTGGGGCATTTAGCCCATTTACATTTAAGGTTAACATTGTTATGTGTGAATTTGATCCAGCCATTGTGATGCTAGCTGGTTGTTTTGCCCATTAGTCAACGCAGTTTCTTCATTGTGTCAATGATTTTTACCATTTGGTACGTTTTTGGAGTGCCTGGTACTGGTTGTTCTTTTCTATGTTTAGTGCTTCTTTCAGGAGCTCTTGTAAGGCAGGCCTGGTGGTGATGAAATCTCTCAGCAATTGCTTGCTCATAAAGGATTTTATTTCTCTTTCGCTTATGAAGCTTAGTTTGGCTGGATATGAAATTCTAGGTTGAAAGTTCTTTTCTTTAAGGATGTTGAATATTGGCCCCTACTCTATTCTGGCTTTTAGGGTTTCTGCTGAGAGATCCACTGTGAGTCTGATGGGCTTCCCTTTGTGGGTAACTTGACCTTTCTCTCTGGCTGCCCTTAGCATTCTTTCCTTCATTTCAACCCAGGTGAATCTGATGACTACGTGCCTTGGGGTTTCTCTTCCTGAGGAATATCTTTGTGGTGTTCTCTGTATTTCCTGGACTTGAATATTGGCCTGCCTTGCTAGGTTGGGAAGTTCTCCTTGATAATATCCTGAAGAGTGTTTTCCAGCTTGGATTCATTCTCTCCATCACATTCAGGTATACCTGTCAAATGTAGATTAGGTCTTTTCATATAATCCCATATTTCTTGGAGGCTTTGCTCATTTCTTTTCACTCTTTTTTCTCTAATCTTGCCTTCTCATTTTATTTCATTGAGTTGATCTTCAGTCTCTGATATCCTTTCTGCTTGGTTGATTTGGCTGCTACAACTTGTGTATGCTTCGCTAAGTTCTTGCGTTGTGTTTTTCAGCTCCATTAAGTCATTTATATTCTTCTCTAAGCTGTTTATTCTCGTTAGATTTTTGCCAAACCTTTTTTCAAAGTTCTTAGTTTCTTTGCATTGGGTTAGAATGTGTTCTTTTAGCTCAGAGAAGTTTGTTATTACCCATCTTCTGAAACCTGTTTCTGTCAATTCGTCAGACTCACTCTCCATCCAGCTTTGTTCCTTTGCCAGTGATGAGTTGTGATTCCTTGGAGGAGGAGACGCATTCTGATTTTGGGTGTTTTCATCCTTTTTGCGCTGTTTCTTCCCATCTTTGTGGATTTACCTACCTATGGTCTTTGTAGTTGGTGACTTTGAGATGGGGGTCTCTGAGTGGATGTCCTTTTTGTTGATGATGAAGTTATTTCTTTCTGTTTTTTAGTTTTTCTTCTAACAGTCAGACCCCTCTGGTGTAGGACTGCTGGAGGTCCACTCTGGACCCTGCTTGCCTGGGGATCACCTGCGGTGGCTGCAGAAGAGTAAGGGTTGCTGCCAGTTTCTTCTTCTGTCATCTTCATCCCAGAAAGTTACCCACCAGATGTCAGCCTGAGCTCTCCTTTATTAGGTGACTCTTTGGATATACAGTGGTCAGGGAGATGCATGAGGAGACAGTCTGTTCCTTATAGGAGCTCAAGTGCTGAGCTGTGAGCTCCATTGTTCTGTTCAGAGCTGCTGGGCAGGTACGTTGCTGTAGCAGAACTCATAACCACCTTTCTTCCCGGGTGCTCTGTTCTGGGAAGGTGGGGCTTTGTTTATAAGTTCCTGATGTGCTGCTGCCTTTTTTCAGAGCTCCCTTGCCCAGCAAGGAGGTAGCCTAGTCACAGTCTGCCAGCAGAGGCGTTGCTGAGCTGCCATGGGCTCTGCCCAGGTGCTGTGTGAACTTCCTTGCAGTTTTGTTTATAGAGGTACAGTTACAACTGCCTTGGCAATGGCGGTCTGCCTCAGTAATGGCAGACTGCCTCTGTAATGGTGGACTGCCTCAGTAATGGCACATTGCCTCGGTAGTGGCGGACTGCCTTGGTAATGGCAGACAATCTTCCCCCAACAGAGCTGGACGGTCCTGGGTCCAGATGCACTTCCTGCGAAACTCTCAATCCAGAGTGTTTCAGATTGCTGTTCTTTGTCAGGGTGGGACCCACCGAGTCAGATAACCTGGCTCCCTGTTTCAATCCCCTTTTTTTCAGTTGAATGGGCAGCTCTGTCTCCGAGGCGTGCCAGGCACCAGTTGAAATGGCTGCCCAGATTTCTGTGAGTTTTTCTGCAGAGACCCACTGGGCCAGCTGAAACAGCCGTGCTGGAAACTCGTGGTGCGTTTCAGCCCAGGAATCTCCTGGTCTGTGGGCAATAATAACTCGTTTGGAAATGTGGTATTCACTCACCCTCTGTGTTGTTCTCACTGGGAACTGTACTCCAGAGCTGTTCCTATTTGGCCATCTTGGATCCACTCCCCCAAGAATTGCTTTTAATGTTGAGCAAAGGACAAAGACAATGGGGTCCCTTTCACGCACCTGGGTGGTACAGGATGACGAGGCAGGACACAAGTTTATAGAAGCCAGAACAAAGAGCAGTTAATTAACTTGTGACATATTTTGTGATGTGCTTCACATTTGAAAAGTAACATTTGAGAAACACATTTCCCAGTTTTGAGTTTCTTTGCTTTGTGACCTTGCAGCTAGTTAGCAAGAAAAATGGGAATTTTTAGATGCCTGGGAATTTTGCTAAGAATGTGGGGAGGATAGATAAAGTTTAATGATTTGCAGGAAGGTAGTTACCTTAAACAGAGATGTGGAGGTATTATATTAAACAGCACACAACACAGCAAGATTTACTTTATTATACAGCAACTACAAATTATAAGGTTTTCTTTTACTATTATTGCTATTATTTAATTTCTTTCTTTATTCTTATCACATGCCAGCCATCGAGCCAGGCTTGGGGTTCAACCATGAATAAAATAGTCCTGGCTGTCAAGAGTTTACAGTCTAACAAGGGAGACTGACAAGAAAACAGGCAGTCACAGTGCAGTGTGTTCAGCACTGTGGGATGGCATATGCAGAGGGTGGTAGCACCGAAGTAGGGGGTGCTACCCCAGCCCAGAGCTAATCACAGTGTTTTGAGATGGAGTTTTGCTCTTGCAGTCTAGGCTGGAGTGCAGTGGCACGAACTCGGCTCACTGCAACCTCCACCTCCTGGGTTCAACTGATTCTCCTGCCTCAACATCCTGTGGCAGGAGTAGCTGGGATTACAGGGGTGCACCACCATGCCCAGCTAATTTTTGTATTTTAATTAAGATGGGGATTTTGCCATGTTGGCCAGGCTGGTCTCAAACTCCTGACCTCAGGTGATCCACCTGCCTCAGCCTCCCAAATGCTGGGATTACAGTTGTGAGCCACTGCACTTGGCCAGAGCTAACTGCTTTATAGCTCTAAATATTCATTGCCAGATTGCTCAGTGGCTTGACTCCTGAGGAAGATTTTCTTTAATTCAGTCATTTCAGTGAGTATACTTATTTCTAGATGTTCTGTTTGGTTCCTTTTCAAATACACCTTTTTTTTCTTTACAATTTTCTATTCTTTTTACTAGTGCTTCCTGTTATCTTTGCCTTCATTTGAAACCTACTTTTTTCCTTTTAATTTTCTTTGAGATGGTTCTATCATCTCAAGTTTCTCCTGTTTTGCCTATTCTCTCTCTTGTGGCATGTTTCTTTGGGTAGCTCGTGCATTTTTTACTGCGAGGACTCTTGTTTTCATCCTCTTGGAGTCTCTGTGAGCCCTGAGTTGTAGAAACACAGCTATCGTGCAGTTTTACATTTGCTTCTGCTTGGTACCCTAGGGGTCTAACTGGTTTAGTTGATCTATTTTTCCTTTACTTTCTTTGCTTGGAGAAATTGTCGGATCATTTAGAAACACTTTACTGAGCATATGCTATATGCATAGTCCTATGGTTGGCTGTGGAAGATACAAAACAATGCAAGACAACACAAAGTTGCTGCCTCACATGGAACCACAGTCTGAAAGGGCCAAGTAAGTATAGGCCCAAAGTTAGGTGACCATGTTAGGCAGAGTAAAGGCTCAACGGTGAACAGCCAAGTTCAGAAAAACAGACAATTGGAGAAAAATGGGGACAAAAAGCCTAGAGAAGGAAAAGGTTCCTACGAGGAACTTTCAGAAGGAAGGTGTGAGTAAACCATCCTCCCCTACCCCCACCCCAAACTAAAACCTCTGGTCTCTTCTGGGTAGAGAGTAAGTGTGGCACTAGGAACTCGACTTTGAGGTCCTTATTGAGAAAGCTAAATCAGAATCCAGGCAAAAGGAAGTCACTTAAGGTGCTCCTGAGGGATGGTGGGAGGTTTGATGAAAGTTGTGTTTGACGAAGAAAAAACAGCAAGTTGAAAGGGTTAGGAGGCTTTGCAAATGATTTCACTAGGACAAGCCTGGGTTAGGGTGGCCAACGTGAGGGCTTTGAACGCGGAAAGCGCATAAGGTGTTTATCAGGAGTGGCAAGGGGGGAAGCAGCTTTTTAGGGGGTAGGGCAGGAAGGGAGTCAGAAAGGACAGACTGGGAAACTGAGACTAGCAGCAAAAGTGACCAGAAGGCAGGTGTCTGTCTAAAGAAATTTCTCACAATGAACTGGCTACAGGGTAAGTACAGGCAAAGGGACCAGGTCTTCCACTGCTGTGTCCCTGCACACCCTAGGATCCATTCAAACAGAAACTTTTATTGCGAACCCCCCCCAACTAGCGGGGTTCTGATGTAGGTGGTATTGCAGGTAGGGCACGTTTACAAACAGGAACAGGGCACTTGCTGTCCTGTCTTCCTCGCGGGGTTCTTGTGAGGATTACACTTGAATCAACACCTGTAAAGCACTTTAAAAAGTGCCCGTCACATGGTTCCTGCAATTTAAGGTATAGTTGTGATTATTCACTTTTACTAAGAATCAACTACAGGCACCTAGCAGTGCCTGCGAGTGCTCACACTGAGGGACTCACTAAACCCTCATGATCTAGTGAGGGAGACACTCAAATACTTTAGAGCAAAACAAATTTTACAACCACGGGCTCTAAGGAAGGCGTGCGAAGGCTCCGCAGCTGGGGAGGGTGCCCACAGTCGCTGAGGGGACATCTGGATTTGCTCTGGTGGGGAGGGCATTCCTGGCAGAGGGCATAGGAAAGGGGTCGGACAAAGAGGTTGGGACCGTAGAGGGGCTCGGGCTCGGGCTCGAGGCTTCGGGCTCGTCCCGCAGCGGGAGGTTCAGCTCGCGCAAAGTTCCACGCAGGCCGCGGCGACTGGGATCTCGGCCGCAAAGGGGCGGGCCAAGAACTGCGGAGAAAACTCCCGAAGCCGGGGAGGGGGCTTGGAAGCGCCTCAGACCATATTGGGTACGTCTGGCAGCTAGAGGCGCGCTCTGGGGCTCCCGGGGGGGCGCCTCGGCCTGCCGCAGATGCCACAACTCCCGATCTCGCGGCCCCGGCTGCCCGTCACCATTGACCCCCGGCCAGCAGCCCAGCGTCCTGCCGGACCCCCGACAGTCCCGGAGGCCGCATCCGGCGCGTCCCACCTGCCGCGCCAAGCTCCCGAGTTCCCCCTCGATCCGGAGTGGTGTGCCCCGGCCCCGCCCCCTGACGCTAGCGAGGGGCGTGGCCTCCATCACGTGACGGGGAGTGACCCCCCCCCCCGCCGCCGGGCGCCATGGGGGCTTCGGACCCGGAAGTGGCGCCCTGGGCTCGCGGCGGTGCCGCGGGGATGGCGGGAGCCGGAGCTGGAGCTGGAGCTCGCGGCGGAGCGGCAGCGGGGGTCGAGGCCCGAGCTCGCGATCCACCGCCCGCGCACCGCGCACATCCGCGCCACCCTCGGCCTGCGGCTCAGCCCTCGGCCCGCAGGATGGACGGCGGATCGGGGGGCCTGGGGTCTGGGGACAACGCCCCGACCACTGAGGCTCTTTTCGTAGCACTGGGCGCGGGCGTGACGGCGCTCAGCCATCCGCTGCTCTATGTGAAGCTGCTTATCCAGGTGGGGGACCACAGGCGCCGTAGGGAGATGGGAGGCCGATGTGAAGGTGACAGGCCAGGATTTGGAGGATTGGGGCAGGGAGTCAATGGCGACAGATTTGGGGAGAGGGGCGGGGACGGCGGGTTGAGGGCCGAAGTGGGTGGGAGGGGAGAGAAGCCGTGAGGGAGTTGGAAACGCAGGGGTCACGGGTTTTAGGATGCTGAAAGGAGACGAAGGAGTTAGAGCAACAGATTTGGGAGAGAGTGCAAGGAACACGCGAGTTGGGGGATGCTAAGGAGAGGGCGATGGGCTGGAAAGACGTATTTGGGAGATAAAGGAGTGGGGATGATGGACTTGGGCTAGGGAAGGGAACGAATTTGGGGTGAGGGAAGAAGGAACAGAATTGGAGGGGCGAGAAGTTTGGGTGAAGAGATAGGAAGGTTGGGGGCCCAGGCAAAGTGTTTACAGAGTGAGGAGCACATATTTGGGGCAGAAGGGAACGAGGGCTCTGGATTTGATAGAGACGGATTTAAAGCGTCTTGGGGTGGGGACAAAGTGGGTGCCAGGGCCAGAAATTTAGGAGGTAAAGAAGGACATCAGACTGAGGGTGGGCAGAGGGGACGGAGGTCTCGGGTTTCATGGTGATTTAATTTGGTGGGAGAGTGCAAAGGCAAAGAATTTAGTAGGGGAATGCTATCAGTTTACCGGAGATGGGGGCTCTGGATTTGATGGCGACGACAGATTTGGTAGGAGGAGGGGAAAGGGTGACGCGTATGGGGGGAGGGGAACAGATAGGGCCAGCATTGGGGGCGGGGAGTGGCAGCGATTTGTCTAGAGAGGGGAGCTAGGAGGAGGCTTTCAGGGGGAAGGGGATGACGCATTTGGAGGAGAAAATGGAGATCATAGTTGGGATCAGAGATAGGAATCACAGTGCTTTTATCTGGGCGGATGAGGAGAAGAGACACGGGAGTATTGAAATTGGGCAGAAGGGACAGTGGAGACATAGGTAGCAAGATAGGTAAGGACTTCCAGAAATTGAGATCAAGGTAGGGATGTCTCTGGAATGGAGGAATGCACAGGCACTTGGCAGATACGGTGGTGGCCAGCAATGCGGTACAGATGAAGTGTGCTGCTTGAGAGAAAGAGAGATTGCGCTGGGATGAAGGGGGTATGGAGGTGTGAGAATTAGGTGGGTGTGGCTGGGATGGGTACAGTTTTGATGGGGGTCATTAGGCCAGAATTTTCCAGTTAAGAAGGTGGGGGAGGAAGGTAAAAATGGAAGTAGAGACCTATCCAAGATTTGAGTTGAGGCAGGTGGGTGTCTGATTTTACCATCTTTCTAATTGAATTGATAGAATGCAAAATACAATTGGAATGAGAAGGCCTTGAGAATGAGAGTAATTGAAATCTGGGATCCGAGGAATGGTAATAGATTTGTGGGTGTGACCAGGAATATGACAAAGAATGGGGACATTTAATCAGGGGCATCAAGGTGCCTGATTAGACCCTAATTGTGACAGATTTGAAAATTGCTGATGGGGGAGGGTAGAGACCAAGACTGGCATTTGGTTGTGATTTGGGAGTGAGGGCTGTCTTACTCACAGGGTTAATTAAGATTGTATTTACAGCAGTTGAACTGGTGGGACCTGAGAAGTGAGGGTCCTGGAAGCTGATGGAATGAAACTGAGTGAAGGCTAGGATTTTAGGGTGCAGGTGGGAGAGTCTGTGGAGTGAAGGATGCTGGAGCACAAGGGCTCAATGTGAAGGAAACAAAGAAGTAGCTTCATTTGGACGATGGTGGATCCGGTTTGAAAGAACTCTGAAATAAGGGTGGTTGGGGAAGGGAATGGGGGAATGAAGGACATCAAAGCATGAGAAGAACTAGATAGTGGGCAAGTAAGGATGGATGAACCCCTTTGAAGCCCTAGAGATGCCTGTCTGATTTGAACCCAGCCACTGTTGAGTGTAACATGTATTAGGGTAAGAACTTCAATGGGTGTTGCTTGGGAATCAGAGTAGTATCTTGCAAAAAGGCACTGGGAGTGGGGGTGGCAGGAGTGGAGTGACAGATTTGGGGTTGTCTAGATTGAGTACATAAGAATGCAGGGCCTTAGATCAGGGCATGTGGGTGGCAAGTTTGGGAGCTGGAGATTTTAAGATGACAGACTGTCCCTGCTGGTATCTGACATAGGACCACTGCATTTGCTGTAGTTAGGACTGGGTTAACAGATCTGATGATGAAATTGGGTTTAGTGATTCGGGAACAAGTCATCAAAACTTGGAAGGCGAGAGGAATGGGGATGAGATACAGCCAGTGTGCCTAAGATAACCCAATAGAAGTTAAGAAAATAGATTCAACAGATTTAGGAGCCACGGGGATATGAGATAACCACAGAGATTTAAGGGTGAAATTGGAATCAGCGGGACTCCCAAATTGTAGTGACCAAACTGGGTAAGGCCAGGAAGAGAGCAGTGGTAGTGACTTGGAGTGGAGGTATAAAGGAATGCCACCTATATTTAAGAGAACAAAGATCAAGACAAAACTTAGCTCAGAACCTTGGAGCTTTTAACCCAGAAGAGAAAGGTCTAGAAGGGAAGGACTCACTGCCTGGGTCAGTTGACCCACCCCTTTCCTCCTTTGGCCCCACTGGATCAAAATGTTTTTCTTCTAAAGACAGTCCCCATCATGGAGATTTTCAGTTTACAATCATTAATTTGTTAGGCCTCTCAGAATCACATCCACAGGAGATGGCCTGAGCTTTCAAAAGCACTTGCTTGATAAAGTCAAAAGGGGACAGGAAGTTGATCACAAAAATCGCTGGAAGCATACTCATCCAGTTTCCCAGGTAGAGCTTTCTAACCTGCCACCGCCTCCCACAGCTGCAGGCCGAATCCTCTTCTGCGTCTCAGAGGAATCTCTCTGGTCCATGCGACCGGCTGGTCTGCTTAGAGGGCACAGGGCTGGTATCCTGATCCCTGCCAGGGGAGGAAGGGGCCTTCTCACTCCCCACCTAGGTGCCGGTCTCCTTGACAACTTGCCTCCTGCCCCTTGACAGAGACTTCCTGCTCCTCACGTGGGTATGGATAGTACTTCACCCACCTACGAGCTTAATAAGTATTTCAGATATGCAAAGCATCTGTGCAGCGAGAACTATCAAAGCCATACAGAAACGAGCAGGTCATTTTGTCACAGGGATGTAGGGTGATTGAGATGAGAACGCAGCAGAGGGTATATCTGAGAAGCAGCTGGAATTTGAGGACACAGTTTGCTAAGCCTGGGAATGGGAGGAATAGATGTGGAGGTGTCTGCAGTAGATTTGTTAAGAAATTTGAGTTAGGGGTGCACTTTGGAATGGATGACTTAATGGCTGACCTGTCTGAAGCTTGCGTATGATGTTTTTTTATTGCCACATATGGAATTGAGTTTGGAATGAAGTTTTTCATCTGGCGATGAGAATAACTGAGATTTATTCTGAGATGGGAGTGGGGTTTGAAGGACATACACATGGGGTTTCTCTGCTGGGAATATCTGGGATTTGAATGTAAGAAGTTGGGGTGTGGGTGTGACTTGGATTGTGGTTGGGGTAGTATCTGGGACCAGGCATTTCTGTTCATTGGGAGATTACGTGCTGCCGATGGTTAGAAACACTGATGAGCTTTCTGGCATGTTTTGATGGGGAAAACATGAACAGGAAACATTAGAATTTGTGGGAGAAGAGTTAGGCAAAGGTTACAGGAGGCTGAGGAGAGGTGTGAGGCTGAATCACCAGTAAACACTGATAGTCCCTTTGCCTTTGTTAATTCTGAAGGTGGGTCATGAGCCGATGCCCCCCACCCTTGGGACCAATGTGCTGGGGAGGAAGGTCCTCTATCTGCCGAGCTTCTTCACCTACGGTGAGTGTGCCTCCACAGCAAGAAAAGCCACACCAACAGAAAAGAGGCCTCAAGTGGGGAGAAGCTACCACGCAGCATGGCACACGGAGTTGAGCTGGCATGAGGAGGGGATCTAAGCATGGCCAGAGAGGGCATGGTGTCGGGGTGGGAGCAGGTGAACTGCACAGCTTTGGTCCAGCTCCTCTGCATGTAGCTGCCAGCTGCCAGCCCAGACAGCAGGAAGGGACAGACACAGGTGCCTGAGAGAGGGGCCAGTCCAGGACACCAGTCCCTGTTATCTCTGCTGCCCTGAACAGGCGCGGGGGTGATTTTCTTTTGCCTTGTGAGCAGGCTGGCTCTGCTACTCTGGCAGGAGGCCTGTGGAGCTGCTCCTGAGTTCTTTTCTTTCATCCTACCTGGGTGTCTTGTTTCCCCTGCATTCCGCAGGCAGCATAGCGCTCACTCACTCTGGTGTCTCCATCTGTTGGTTACAGAATGGTGTGCAGTGAATTGCAGCTTCACTTCTGCGGGCTGTGTGAGCTTGGGCGGGCCTCTTACCTGCTCTGGCCCGGCTGCACCCCTTGTCTGCAAAGTAAGGTCAGCTTCTCCTGCCCAGGCCTTCCTGTAAGCTCCTAAGAAGCTTCCTGTCAGTCACCAAGAAACCCGCCTTGCTGCCTCTGCTGCCCAGCCCACAGGTGCCAGCTGGCCAGGGCCTTCTCATGTTCACCCTCACTGTCCCTCTCCCGGTCCCCATCCTCGCCAGACAATGGTGATGGGAGCCTTCTTTAAATGTGCCTCTTCTCTCCGTGTTCACAGCCGGAGTTCAATTCCAGGTGAATCCTCTCGAGTTCCCTGCACCTCTGCTCTTACCTGTTTGGTTGTCTAGAATGTTCTCCAGAATCTTTCTGCTGAGTAACTCGGGGCTTGGCCTCTATGTTACTTTTTCCACCTCACATGCTGTTAGCAGAATTGGGTGTCATATTTCTCTTCCAGTTTTGTCCCTGTGTTGTTGAGTACAGAGTCTAGGGCCAGGTGGAATGTGTCGTCTTGTGAGGAAATGTGTTTGTGTTGTTTTTTACTTAAAAATTGTCAGCGTAGTGGAGTGGAGAATGACAGAAGTAGGAAGGCCCCTGACCATTGCACAGTGAAGCGGTACACAGAGGTAAGGCAGCTGGGGCGGAGGGCTGTGGCCCTGCATGGGGCTCCTCTGGATCTGGTTGCGCGTGCTGTGCCCTGAGGGGCAAGGTTAGAGCCCAGTCATCTCTATTCATGTGACACAGCCATTCCCAAAAGGACTTAGAGCGGAGGGAACTTGACCCCCATCTTACTGCCTCTTACGAGGTTGAGCAGAGTTCTGAGGCGTGCCCAGCCTTGTTTATATAAATGTAGCTTCGGTCTAGGTGTGAGCAGGTGTTCATTGGGCATCCAGACACCAGGCCTGCTCTGGAGTCAGGGAGGGGCCGCCATCTGGCTCTCTGGTACAGTGCGGACAGCGTCTGCTCCTCTACATGTCTTGGCTGAAAGTACCGCAGCTGTCGTGACATTCTCTGGTGGAGAAGAAAGAACTTCCCAGAGGGTTTCCGGAACTGCAGAAAGACCGGGAATGAGGGAGGCCCTGGCCAGCCTGAGGCCTTGGGCACGGAGGCCCCTGCAGGCATTTCAGCACGCCTCCTGCCTCTCTCACTTCTTCCTCAGTCCTCTCAGAAATGGGGAGAAATGAAGGTCCTTGTTCCTTTTTCTTCACTGGTGGGCAGATCCGATGGAAGAGGGTCGGCATTTTGCTCAGGATCACATGCAGAGGTCTCAGCCTCCCTTTCCTCACTAGGATCCACCCTCCCCCAAGGCAAGTTTTCCTTCTGCCTGTTCACTCTGTGAGGTGAACAGAGTTGGGCCCCTTGCCAAGTCACCCAGCATCCTCTTCCCTCCTCCTCCTCTTTCCAGCCCACCCCCCTCTCAGGAGATCACATGAACAGGTAACAGGTGTTCTCAGCCTCGTGAAAAACCCATGCTAACTGTGACATTGAATCGCTGGGCTGGCAGACATCTGCGGAGGAGCAAAAGACGTATTTGCGTCTTCCTGCCTCTGTGCGGTGCCAGAGAGCTAAAGTCATGGGTCTCAAAGGAAGAGCATGCTGTCTGAGAGAATGTTCTGCTCGCTTCTAGATGCACAGTTTATAAAAATACCCACCCTTCCATTTAATACATGTTCGAAATGTTGGTAGAAAACAATGAAACGTCATGAAAGGTATCCTTAGAAAGATAGGCCCTAGTGAAGAAAACACTAGCTCACACGGGTAGGGCCTAGCGCCCCTCACATTTGGGTTTATTCTATGGAATTGTTCATTGGTGCTCCTGTTTTAGTTACTACTCTATAGACTTGTTTTTCCCTTGACTAATAAATGCCAAAGGTGCCAGGTGGTGTCCTGGGTATAGCACAGTAGCAGCGTGGAGACTGTCTCCTGGGAACCAACCCTTCTTTGCCTTTTTCCCTCCTTTAGGTTGCAACCTTCATCATTCCCTGTGGGTACTTTCTCTGTCTTTCCTATTTTCTTTTCCTCAAGAAAAACATAATTTTTAACAAACAGAATTGTTTTCTGTGTTGCGGCATTTAAGTTGCTGAGTTGAGAAATCACAGCTGAGTTTGTCAAGTAGAGTTTTATTTATTTATTTATTTATTTTTGAGACGGAGTTTCGCTCTTGTTACCCAGGCTGGAGTGCAATGGCGCGATCTCGGCTCACTGCAACCTCCGCCTCCTGGGTTCAAGCAATTCTGCCTCAGCCTCCCGAGTAGCTGGGACTACAGGCACGTGCCACCATGCCCAGCTAATTTTTGTATTTTTAGTAGAGATGGGGTTTCACCATGTTGACCAGGATGGTCTCGATCTCTTGACCTCGTGATCCACCCGCCTCGGCCTCCCAAAGTGCTGGTCAAGTAGAGTTTTTAAAGCAAAAAAAAAAAAAAGAAAAGAAAAAGTATGAACCTATAGTCAGCAGTTACCTGAGGGACAAGCTGAGCCTGGTCTGGGTGTGTGTGACCCAGGAGTGGGTGGCCCTGAACTGGGTGTGACTCCTCTACCGCCTCTGTTTTCTTATAGCCAAGTACATCGTGCAAGTGGATGGTAAGATAGGGCTGTTCCGAGGCCTGAGCCCCCGGCTGATGTCCAACGCCCTCTCCACTGTGACCCGGGGTAGCATGAAGAAGGTGAGCCGGCGCAAAGCCAGGAACAGTGGCCCAAGGTTTCCTCATGCTCCCAGCCACCCCTGCAGCAGCCAGTTACCCTGGTCCTGCCTCCTTCCCAGACCACTGGGGGCTTCACTCCAGCCCCGTGGGAGAGCTCCCACACCACAGTTCTGCTTTCCCACAGCTGCAACACCAGATAGTAGCTTTCTTTTTCCCCGAGGCTCCAGACCTGGAGGTTACAGAGGCGGGCCCAGCTAGTAGACACCGCAGAGGAAATTCTCGGAGCCTCGGGTTCCTGCCGCCCGAGTCCCTGAAGAGTTCCCTGGAAGAGGCGTCGCTGAACTTGCTTCTCGGCCCCTCTCTGTTTCAGGTTTTCCCTCCAGATGAGATTGAGCAGGTTTCCAACAAGGACGACATGAAGACTTCCCTGAAGAAAGTTGTGAAGGAGGTGGGTATGGAGAGTCGGAGAGGGAGAGGTGCATGGAGGAGAGCCTGATGGTTTCTCACCCCCGAGTTGGGCGGGTCATTGACGAGTCGCAGAGTTGTGTTCTCATGCACGCATGGGTGGGGTGGTGTGGGAAGGAGCCCTGGCCTGGATGCACGGGGAGCCCCAGAAAGCCTTCTCAGCCATTGTTGGGCCTAGCCTGGCACCGGGCAGCACTCCTTGGTGGGGAACTGGCAGGTGGGCAACAGGCGGAGCCATCCTTGGCAGACTGACCCACGTGCAGTCCATGGGACAGGTTTCTCCCTCGTAAGCACTTGTAGCTCCCCTCGAGGGCCAGTTCCAGAGACAGGCCGAGGGTGGCGAGCCTCCACCCCATGCTCTCTTCCAGACCTCCTATGAGATGATGATGCAGTGCGTGTCCCGCATGTTGGCCCACCCCCTGCATGGTAAGCTGCCCACCTTCCCATGAGACTGTCTAAGCCGGGGTGGGCCCGTGGGGTGAGGGGTACCCCCTTGTGGACTGGAAATAGACAGTCGTAGACCAGTTGGGAAGTGGTAGTGGGGTGGGGGTATTCTACTGGCACCCACCCCACTGAGGGGAGAGGTTGGAATTCTTTGCAAAGAGAGGTGGAGCTCTTCCCAGGCAGAAGAATGGGACCCTGCGGTCATGGCATGTGACGGAATCCCGGAGGCCCTCTTCCTCTCCTGCTCTCTCAATAGGCATGTTGTTCAGTGGCCACTCCGGCACCAGTGGCTGGGGTGTCATGAGGTTTGGCCCACTACGTCACCTGTGTGTGTTTTCTTTTTCCTCAGTCATCTCAATGCGCTGCATGGTCCAGTTTGTGGGACGGGAGGCCAAGTACAGGTGGGTAACTCTCGGGACTGGCAGAGTGGCCCTGTTACTCTCTCAGAGCCCGCCGGGGCCGGCCGTGCTGGGGTTGGCTGCTGCGCCTTTTCTGGCCTAGTCTCGTGTGAGCTCAGCCTGCTGCCTGGCTTCTGAGGAATGCAGCAGTGGCTTCCATAGTCTGTCCAGGGGCATTTTCTCTTCCCCGTCTCTTATCAAGGGCAGCCCTAGATGAGCCTAGATGCCTTTGCAGCGGGGTGAGTGGGATTGGAGTCAGCTTGGATTAGGATTTCTGGCACCAGAGCTGATTCTGCCACTTAGGGCTGAGCTGAGGTCTCCTCCTGGACCCCCAAGGTAATGCTCTAATGATTTTTCCAGCTGTCCTAGGCTGATAACTCTTTTTATCCTCTATGAAGAAGCCATCTACCCCATGGGCTTGGGGCTCATCCCTTCAGTTGTATACCAGACCCTCACCCAGATCTGCATACAGCCCTGGGCAGGTGCAGGGGCGTATGTGTTGCCACAGAGGCATGTGGCAGAAGGACACACCTGGGTTGCCCTTTCTCTCTTAAGATTCTCATTTCCTGGGGTCAGTGTTTTTGGCAGCTGTCCTGTGAGGCTGCCACCCCAAGCTCAGCTGCCATGGTGCCTCATTTTGGGGTCATTAATGGGAAATTGGCCCATTCCCTTAGACTGAAGTATGAGGTTGGTAGTTGGGAACAGGAGGGTATAATCTGGCTATTGTGAGTGGTGGGACTGGGCCTGGCCGGGCTGGGATGATCGGGACCAGGGCTACCCATGGCTTTGCCTTCTACTGGCTGCCTCTGTTAGGTTGTCCCTTCCCCCTGGGCTCTGCACAGCCTGCATTCAGGACAAGCCAGTTGACGTGTCCAGCCACAGGTCACCAAGGTTGTTATTGAGCTTCCTTGGCACTGCACCCCTAAGACCCCACAGCCTGTCCTCTCATCTCTAACAGGTGCAGTGGCCAGGCATGAGTCCCCGGCTCCCTGCTGGGGAGTGCCAGGTGTCTCCTCCTAGGTTAGTTTCAGTGCCTCTTCCTGTAGGGCCCTGTATTTCTTCCCTGCCCTCTAGGAAAGTGATTCTCTCTGCTCCCCACCCCCTCCTACTCTTACTGTCTTCGGTGGGCCTGCGGGCTCCTCTACTGGAGGGTTGTTTAACCAGAGATAAGTGTGAGGGCCAGGTAAGAGGGGCTTGCCACCTCTGCAGCAGTGGCCCACGTCGGGAGATGCATTCCTAAACTCCCATCTCACAGAAAACACAGTAGAGCACTGCTAGTGGGCTGCGCCCAGGGGAGGTTGGGCTTCCTCAGTCTCTGTGAACTGTGTCAACTCCTCCTCACCCTGAACAAACACTCTCTGTGCCTTTCTACTTGGTTCCTCTTGGTAATAGTCCTCCCCATCCCCGCCAGGACCGGCTGGATCTCAGCAGAGTTGGTGGGCTCAGCCCCACACCAAGGGCTGGGCTTCTGGTAGGCAGCTGCATGACCCCGTGTCTCTGTCTTGCCTTTTTCACAGTGGTGTGCTGAGCTCCATTGGGAAGATTTTCAAAGAGGAAGGGCTGCTGGGATTCTTCGTGTACGTGAGTTTATACACTCCATAACTGGCCATGGGCATGGCTCTACTAACAGGTGTGTCCTCAACCTCTCAGACCACAGCTACCGGCCTGGGACTAATCACATGGCCCTGCCCTAGCCTGCGGGCTGCACTGGCTCTCTAAAGCTACGTAGCGCGTCCAAGCTGCTTAGCTCTTTTCAGGCCGTGGCTCACGTAAAAGTGGAACTGTGTGTCTAGCACACGGGGGAGATGAACCGACCAGCCCTGCTGGGCCTCCTCCTGTGGTAGGTGTGGGGCTGGTTTTCATGAGCTAGGTCACTGCATAGTCCTTGGCCCCACTGCTAAAACGTGACTGAAAATCTTGATTGGACTGAGGGTGGAGCTCTGGAAGCTCACAGGCCGCCTACAGCCAATGGATTCTGTTTGACATTGCTTTTCTGACAAATTGGTTGTTAACATTAACATTTAAGATGTTTTGCACAAAAATCCACAGTTCTGGCGTCTCTTGAAAAGTCAAAATCTTGTTCTGCTGGGTGGTTCTTTCTGTAGAGCAGCCATCGGGCGGGGCCCAGGACCTGCTCCTTTGGCAGGGCACCTGGTCTCTGCGGGCCACAGACACCCTGCACTTCACTTCCAGCTTACTTCACCTCTAAAGAAAGCACATACTGAAAAGACTATGACCAGAAAGAATAAAGCACAGACAGAACCCAGAAGCCAGGCTTGATGAGTTGTTTTTTGATTTGCCTTTTTAAGGTCTAGGCAGTGATGTACATGGTGATAGGTACGTAACAAATACTAGATACTGGACTCCATATTATTAAAAAGAAGCCTTTTATATCATGGTTTTCCAGTTTGCCAGATGTTTTTTATTTATGGCCCCTCGTTTAACCAAGAAATGACTGTAGGTACATGTGCATGTATGCGTATAGAACATGTAGATATATATACGGTTCTCAGCAGGAGGTGATTTTGCTCCCGAGGGAACACTGGCAGTGTCTGTAGACATCTTTTGGTTGTCACAACTGGCATCTAGTGGGTAGAGGCCAGAGACGCCACCAAACATCCTGCAGTACACAGGACAGCCCCGCGACAAAGGCTTATTCGTTCAGCCAGGCGTCGTGGCTTGCATCTGTGATCCCACTTACTCAGCATTAGCGTCAGTGGTTTCTGCAGCTGTCAGGAGGTCAAGGTGGGAGGATTCGTTGAGGCCAGGAGTTCAAGACCAGCCCGAGCAACATAGTGCGACTTCTGTCTCTACAAAAATATTTTTAAAAATTAGCTGGGTGTGGTGGCACATATTTGTAGTCCTAGTTCCCCAAGGAGGCTGAGTTGGGAGGATGGCTTGAGCCGAGGAGATTGCAGTGAGTGACGGTTGCACCACAGCACTCCAGCCTGGGTGATAGACTGCCACCCTGTCTCTTGGGGGAAGGAAAAAAAAAATTCTTCAGCCCCAAATGTCAATAGTGCCAAGGTTGCTAAACTCTGATTTATATTCATACACACACATATATGTCTGTATAAGTATTTATACATACAGATATTTGCACATGTACCTGGTAACAAACCATCGTTTGTTACATACCTATCAGCATGTATGTCACTGCCTAGACCTTAAAGCAAATCAAAAATCAACTCAGCCTGGCTTCTGGGTTCTGTCTATGCTTTATTCTTTCTGAACATAGTCTTTTCAGTATGCGCTTTCTTTATAGGTGAAGTAAGTCGGATGTGAGGTGATGATGTGCAGGGCGTCTGGAGCCCTCGGAAACCATGTACCCTGTCAAAGGAGCAGCCACTGGGCCCCGGCTGATGGCTGCCCTACAGAAACAGCCGCCCATCTTAAAACACTGCGCATCGCCACCTCTGGCATTTCTCACACCGTGTAGTTCTCTTCTGATGTGTGAATAGGATTCCCACATAACAGATGCCTACTCTTTGGGTTCTTTTTCCCCATGTGATTTTGGAACAGGTGATATGCATACCTGTTATAGAAAGCACCAGAGAGTACATATAGCTTGTAGTCAATCTGAGCACAGGCAGGGATGACAAGATTAGAAATTGCATTTTCAGAGGTTCATTTTATTAATATTCCTCATAGATGTATCACATACATTGTTTTGAGTTTTTCAAATATTTTATAGTAAGATTTTTTTTTTTTAAACTCAAAAACAATAATTCTGCTTCTCCTCCCAGGAGACAGCCATCCATCTCCTGGGGATCCTCCCGGGCACTCCGTACCTAAACAGGCATACACATTTAAAAACACAAGAGGCACGTGGGACCCACTGACCTCAGACTGGCCCTTTGCCCTCAGCGCTGCGTCTTGGGAACCTTCCTTAGCAGTTTATAGAGCTGTTAATCCTATAAAGGCCATCATTTAAAAAGTTAGCCCTCCTTGTAAATGCTTGCATATAATCTTTTTGATAGAATATTTTCAGGGGTGAGGAGAACAGATGCATTGAGCAGTGTGTTTTCTGAGAGCTGGTTAAGTAAAGGGGCCAGGAAAAAATTACAACACGTAGGCACTCTTATAACCTGCATTTGAAAATTCCAGATTTGGCAGTATTCACATCTAAAAGTGCTTGAGACCCTGAACTGATTTGTGATATCCAAAGCGGCATATAACACCTCCCCATGGGAAAAGGAGCACTACCTTCCCAGTGTGCATAGCTGCTGGCTCCTGCAGGCTTCCTTTCTGAGGCTGTGCCATTGGATATGCTGAGATTTTGAGCTTGGAACATCCCTGCCTGTTTCCTGGGTGTGGAGCCCCCAGGAACTGTTCGTCTTCCTCTCCTGCTCATCTCTGCTTACCTTGTTTTTTAGTGGATTAATCCCTCACCTCCTGGGCGATGTGGTTTTCTTGTGGGGCTGTAACCTGCTGGCCCACTTCATCAATGCCTACCTGGTGGATGACAGCGTGAGTGACACCCCAGGGGGGCTGGGAAACAACCAGAATCCAGGTTCCCAGGTTGGTTGGAACAAGGACTTGTCCTTCTTTCCGTGTACTGCTGATGCCCAGGGTCTGGGGCAAACTCGAGGATTCTGGGATTCTGAGCATCAGGCCTGGAGGGCGAGAGAGGACCTCTCATTGCCCCTAGAGTCAGCTTTGTCTAAGGGGAGAATGGCCTGGAAAGGCAAGATTCCAGATTATTATCCAGACCTGGGAGGAATTAACAGAATGCTGGTCCCTGGGAAGCCTTAAAAGCAGACCCCAGCTTATTATCTAAGGCTGCTCTGAGGCAGTGACCCAACTAGGGCTCAGGAAGTCAGAAGATAGACCAGCTAATAGTGATCACCCTTTGACCTTTGCGTCATGTCTTTTGCTTTTCAAAACCCTTTTGTGAACACTATGGCCTTTGATCTGACGGCGTCCTAGTTGTGAAGAGAACAGGGCAGGTGGGCTCTCCACAGTCACTCAGCTGGAACTGACAGGGCTGGAATTAGGTCCCTGGCCAGGCCAAGGGTAGGGTGCGTTCCTCTGAGTTTTTTCAGATCTGCTAGAAAGCATGCAGTCCAGGCTCACCCTCCTATTTTGTTAGCTATAATCTACACAGCCTAGTACACACAGACCTCTCAGCAGGTCAGGTCAAGCATAGGAAGGCCTGGTCCTTCTACATGGCACTTGTTGAAGAAGGCCGTCCAGGTGCCTGAGGGGTTGACTGGTTCTGCCTGAACCAAGATAAGAGGTAGGGAGCAGCAGTGGCTGGGGATTGTGGTATCCAGACCTTCTCACAGTGGGGATTGCCACACCCAGGAGGCTAGGGGAGGGCCTGGGGACCTGTCTGAGAGAATCATCTGGGTGGGAAGTGGGTCATATTCCATGTATGTGTGTCTGGCACATGTTGTTCTGTGTGGTGAGGAGTCCCCATCCCAGATGGGAGCCTCTGCTTGCAGGGAGACTGGTTACTTGACCTGGGCAGGTGAGTCTTAACTGGCCTTTCAATGTCAGCAAATTTAAAGTGGCTCCATAGAGTCCCACCCCATCTGCAATCACAGTGGCACATTCCTGCAGTTCTGCCCCTTCTCGGGGGCCTTGTGGGTGGATGAGCTGCTGCTGTCACATACAGACCCAGGGTGTCGGGGGACAGAGATTACATAGCTCAGTGGTTCCTGGTCTAGGTGGGCAGAGGCTGCTGTGCTTATATTAGCAACAACAGCAGTCAACAGATTGTTGAAAGTGTTTTTTGAGTGCTTTTCTGTGTGTGGCTTAAAGGCCGAGATGAGGCTGCCAGGCTCGTCAAAGCCACTCAGGCAGACATCTCAGCAGATCTCTGCCAAGGCCCCAGGGCATCGATCTGGTGGGATGGCCGCTCCACAGGAAGCTGAGGGTGAGGAATTCTTTCCTCACTAGGAGCTGTTTGCTTCAGCAAAGCAGAATTTGAGGAGTTGGGGTCTGAAGCGGGAAAAGCTTGCTGAGGTGGAGGCGGCAGTAAGCCTGGAGTTGCCCTCGCCTCACCCCATGGGCCAGGATTCATCTCTGGGTGTCAGGGTGCGTGTCCGTCTTAGCACCGACTGTGTGCCAAGCCCTGGATATGGATCAGGCAGGCCCAGGCTCAGCCCTTGAGGCTCACAGTCCAGTGGGGTTGCACAGGCAGCGGCAGCTGATCCCACTTACCTGGTCTCCTTCTCGGGACTTCCTTCAGTCCACTTACCCCACTTCTGCCCCCGAGGCCGGACAGGAAAGGTGGCATGTGTGGCGTGCTTGTGAGGAGCTGAGCGCAGAGGGTGGGGTGAAGGCATGTGAGCTGCAGTCTGCGTCCTGAGGTACCTGTGGCAAACCGCTCTTCCTTTCTGTCTCCTCAGTTCAGCCAGGCCCTGGCTATCCGGAGCTATACCAAGTTCGTGATGGGGGTAAGTCGAGCCAGCTGCCCTTCCTTCCCACTGCCTTGTGGACCCAAGTAGGGCCTAGGAGGCCAACCCTGGTAATGGCTGGAGGCAGGTCTTGGTACAGGGTGTTAGCCTGGCGTGTCCCTGCTTCCTGGACCAGGGTGGGTCACTGGCACTCAGGCCTCTCTGGGTTTCAGATCGCAGTGAGCATGCTGACCTACCCCTTCCTGCTAGTCGGTGACCTCATGGCTGTGAACAACTGCGGGTAGGTGTGCGCCCCCCCTACTTGCCACTCTACCAAGGCTGTGAGGTGGAGGAGACCTTCCAGCACCGCCCCCTCCCGCCTGTGTGTAGGCTCGGCCTGCCAGGCACCCTGGCTTCCGCTGGGACTTCCCAGCACCCTATGGGGTGAACTGTGGTGTCAGGGTGCGGACGGGTGGCAGCTCGAAGCCGTTCCTTCTTGAAGCGCCTTTCCTGTGGCTGGCTGTCTTCCCACTGTTCTCTGCATCTGCACTCTCCTTCCCGGGCAGGCTGCAGGCTGGGCTCCCACCTTACTCCCCGGTGTTCAAATCCTGGATTCACTGCTGGAAGTACCTGAGTGTGCAGGTGAGGAAGCACTGGGCGGAGGAGGCCTTTCCTGTTCTTTGCCACATCCTTCAGCTAAAATGGTTTTGTGGATGCTTCATGGCATGGAAAGATATGTGGTTTCATGGAATCTAATGCTGTGAGGAGACACTTGGTATATATAAGGCATTTAAATTAAATTTTCATCTTAGCTAATTTCAGAAAGAATTTGAGGTTGGCTAAGTGTGGATTTATTTTAAGATTATACATCAGACAAGACCTTTTCTTCTTTGAGTCTTCAAGACTCTTAGGATGAGAATAAGGGAACTCTGGCCCAGGTAGCAGGTGGGAAAGCCCAAGAACTGCTTATCCGTCAAGTAACATGGGCTGATAATTCAAGGTCTGCAACCAGTTCAGCTGAATTCCTGGGTTGTTAGGGTGGCTGGCATTGGAGACGGACTCCTCCCTCCTGCAGGACATTCCTGGGTCCAGGAGAGCCTGTGGGTGGAGCTGCGCCACGTGGGGACCTGGCAGCAGTACCAGCCTTGGGTTCTGTGTTCTGTGCTGAAGCCACCTCTCCTTGGCTGGAGCTCTTGGGCCCAGCAGTCAGGGGTCCAGACTCTGGCCAAGGGCAGAACCTTTCCTTTTCCTGGCCTTGGTTTGCCTCGCAGTGAAATGGGGCAATAGCCTGGAGGGAGCCAGAGTGCTGACTGGCGTCAAGGCTGAGAAGAGGAAGATGGGAGGGAAGCAGGGAGGAGAGCCACAGTTCTTCCCAGTGACCCTGGTCAGTGTAAGTGTGTCACATCCTCCCCATGGGCATTGAAAGAGACCACTTGGGCTCTGAAGCAGGGGGGCAATGAGCCTCCTCTCTAGGGCTCTCCTACTGAGTAGCCCCAAAGACACCCCTGGGCCGGAAATGAACCACTCCCTCCTGCTTCAGCACAGGTAGATTCTGCCCTCCAGAGATACAGGCCCAGGCCCTGCACCCCCGAGCCTGGGTCTTTGAGCTCCTGGACCCTTCTTTGCCTGACACTGGCCTTCCTCTAGGAGGGAGGAGGAACTGTGGCCTCCTCATTCACCCTACTTTTCCTTCTGGTCCAGGGCCAGCTCTTCCGAGGCTCCAGCCTGCTTTTCCGCAGGGTGTCATCAGGATCATGCTTTGCCCTGGAATAACCTGAATCGTCTAAAAAACACGGTCTCAACCTGGCCATGGTGGGTGAGGCCTGACCATCTTAGGACACCTGCAAGACGACTCCAACCCAGCAACAACCAGATGTGCTCCAGCCCAGCCGGGCTTCAGCTTCCATATTTGCCATGTGTCTGTCCAGATGTGGGGTTGGGCGGGGGTGGGGCTACACCCAGTGGATTGGGTCACCTGCCAGACCTGGGGAAGGTGGGGCGAGGTGGGGAGTCGGCAGACTCACCACACCTCCCAGATTTGCTGAGTCTGTCTTATGCAGAGGGCCAGAGAATGGCTTGTGGGGGCCCAGGTTGGATGGGGAAAGGCTAATGGGGTCAGACCCCACCCCGTCCACCCCTCCAGTCAGCCCAGCGCCCATCCTGCAGCTCAGCTGGGAGCATCATTCTGCTGCTTTGTAAATAGGGCGGATCCCCTGGCACATGGCCACCATCATGTCTGGGCCTATGCTAGGAGGCGAATGCCAGGCTCTGCCTGCGTTTTTCTCAACACTAATGATATGAAGGCAGCACCTGCCTCTGAATGGGAAATCATGTGACTACTCAGAATGTGTCCTCATCTAATGCTCATCTGTTGAATGGTGATGCCTCGCGCGCAGGATCTGATTACCTGTGCAGTTGTGAATACCCAGAGCTTGGGCAGATCAGTGTCTCTAGTCCTATCCAGTTTTAAAGTTCATAGTAAGATTTGACCCCATCTCCCACAAATAAATGTATTGGTTGTGATTTGGAGTTTTGTGGGGAATCTCTTATTTTTGTAAGCTTAAAAATCTACCTGTAGTGTCTGTCTGAGTCCTTCCTGTTGGTGGGAGAAGGGGCTGTAAAGAGGCAGGGCAGGGGGCTGCCAGGTTGGAGATGTAGGTGCCAGAGCTTGTTGTAGCTCCGTCTCCAGGGAGACACTGGGTGATGAGGCTGGGGTGCCAGTTGCCACAGCAGCAATCAGTGTGCAGGTCTGTTGCCAGAGACGGGCCTTTCAGAAAGTGTTCCACTCACACCCCTGACTGTCACGTATCAGGATGACATATCTTCAAGTTTTACAAAGAGTCAGTTGGTGTGGTGGCCACAGTTAATGTCAGAATGGGCAGACCTCCCTTCCAGTGAATGGTTTTTGCCCAGCACTGGGGTCTATAAGCAGACAAAGCTTACAAATGTTTTGAGGCCCAGCTGGGTTCCCCCAAGTGTTTGCCCTTGCTCGAGGTGACCTGGCTTATGAGAGTTGAGGTCTGGTGGCTTTGGTCATATTTCCCTCAGGTAGGGGCTGAGTCCCTGCCGCCAAAGGGAAGGCCCCTGGGCTGCTCATGCACAACTGGGTGTTCCCAGTGGCCTAGTAACAGTGGACTCGGGCAGTTTCACGTCACAGGTTTCCCAGGAATGCAGAAGTGTGACTGTGTGGGTGTTACGTAAATGTACACTGGTTGAGGCCACTAAGGTCTCATGACTTTGTCACCCATATTAACTTTCCTAGGGAAACACCCCAGAGGGGTGGTGGGAAGAACACATGCTGGGGTGGGCAGGGCAGGCCTGTAGAGAAGGGGGCCTCGGGTTCCCAGGCCCTTCAGAGGGGAATCTGCCCTATGGCCGCTCTCCAGCCCAGTGTGCTTTCCCACAGCACTGACCATTGTTCTGGGGTATCTTTTCTTCCTGTTGCTGCATGCTCAGATCCTGTTTTTGCATAGATTCGTTCCTAAGTCCCCCCTACCCCGCCGAGACTGAGTGGCACCTGCATCTCTGGAGGCTGAGCTAAGCTGGACCTGAAGAGCTCCTCCCAGTTCAGAGAGGCTGCCTGGAGTAGAGCAAGGCTTCAGTGGCCTTGCCCAGTCACCTCTGGGAGGGCTGCTGCTGTCCCCCAAGAATTTGGGGGTTTCAACTTCATTTCCGAAGCCATCTTCCACATCCAGAAATGGCATGAAAATCTCCTTTGATTCTGCATCCCAGTTATTGGTTGAGTAAACCACAGGGTTTTAATCTAATAAAACAGGAAGTTTTGAGTCCATTCAAATTCTTGTATTGGCGTGTGTGTGAAATGCTCTGTTTCCTGGACCCTTTGATCTTTGGGAGCTAAGACCCTGTCCATCTGCCCTCCTAGCACTTGACATGTTTCCTGCTGACTAGTCCTGGACACCAGGATGCTGGGTCCTCATCTGAGAAAGGAGATGGGTGGGATTGGGCAGGAAAGCTGAGCTGCCAGCAAAGGAGGGGTGACAGGAGGAGGAGTGTCCTGTAGCCAGCCGATCACCTCCCCTCCTGGGAAACCATCTGATGGGCAAAGGTGAAAGGGCCTCTGACAGGCCTTTGGGGACCTCCTTATATATACCCCTAGGTATTTACCCAAGATAATTGGAAACTTAGGTTCACACAAAAACTGGTACATGAATGCTTATAGTAGCATTATTCATAGTAGCTCAGGAGTGGAAACAGCCTGAATGTCCAATGACAAGTGGAAATGTTCTATAGAATGTAACAAATATTCCATGGAATGGAATGTTGGCAATAAAAATGAGTGAAGTTCTGACTCATGCTATGACACAGATGAACCTTGAAAATATGTTAGCCGAGAGCAGTGACTCGCACCTATAATCTCAGTCCTTTGGGAGGATTGCTTGAAGCCAGGAGTTCAAGACCAGTCTGGGCAACATAGTGAGAGATCCTGTCTCTACAAAAAATGTAAAAATTAGCTGGACGTGGTGGCATGTACCTGTAGTCCCGGCTGCTCAAGAGGCTGAGGTGGGAGAATCACTTGAGCCCAGGAGTTGAAGGCTACAGTGAGCTATTGTAGCCTTGGGTGTCAGAGCAAGACCCTGTCTAAAACAAATTATATATATTTATATGCTAAGTGGAAGAAGCAGTCACAAAAGACCACAACATATATGTCAAAATGTATGGGAGATGTTAGAAGAGACAAATCCATATAGATAGAAAATAGGTTAGTGGTTGACGGGCTGGAGAGGTTGGAGGGAAATAGGGAGTGACTGGTAATGGGTATGGGGTTTCTTGTTGGGGTGAGGAAAATGTTCTAAAATTGTGATGGTTACACAACTTCGTGAATATAGTAAAAACCATTGAGTTGCATGCTTTAAATGGGTGAGTTTTATGTTATATCTATCTGAATAGAGCTAGAAAAAACACATATAAAGAAAGGCTGGGCACAGTGGCACATGCCTGTGAACCTAGCACTTTGGGAGGCTGAGGCAGGTGGGTCACCTGAGGTCAGGAGTTCAGACCAGCTGTTGGCCAAACCCTGTCTCTACTAAAAATAGAAAAATTACTCGGGCGTGGTGATGGGGGCCTACAATCCCAGCTACTCGGGAGGGTGAGGCAGGACAATCGCTTGAACCCCGGGGGTGAAGGTTGCAGTGATCACACCACTTCACTCCAGCCTGGGCAAAAGAGCAAAACTCGGTCTCAAAAAAAAAGAAAGTAAAAGAGGGGAGTGCCCTCCTTGGTTACAGATCAGCTTCCAGCCCTGGCCTGACTTTGCTGGTGTCCTGTTTAACTGCTCACCCTCCAGCATTGGCCTAGAGACTGTTGCTCTGCCCCTCCCTACCACCCAAGCCACCCTCAGTCACCCGCCACTGCTACCCCAACATATAAGTGCTTTTCTGGTCCTCAGCACCTCTGGACAGTCCTGCTGTGCTCCCCTGGGGAGGGTTTGGGACTCCAGATCCCTTTCTTAGGACTCTTCCAAGCACCTGGGGCTGGTAGAGCCCTGCCTGATATACATTTCTGACCTTGTGCCCCAGACAGGCCTGGGCAGCAGCGCCCCGGTGAAGAGGCTGCATGCCATGCTTTGATCCTGGGCTCCAAACCTGCCTAGGCCCGGCTGGTGACTCCTGAAGCTGGGAGAGGCAGCCCAGCATCCTTGACCTTCCTTTGTCTCTTCCCCTTCCTGCTGGCCACCTGTGATTAGGGCAAAGGGAGAGTTATGGGAAGGAAAGGAAGCATGCGTCCCAAAGAGGATACATTAAATGGAGTGTTTTAGAGGAGGGGGATGTGAAAGAGAAGCAACAGTTGTCACAGGTTAGACAGGCTTTTATTGGGGAGTCAGGGTTTGCTTTCCTTCCCTCGTCCCTGCTTCCCTCCCCTGCAGAACCCCACTCCAGTGGGGCTTGTCCTTCATCTACCCCTTGCAATCCCCATTGCCAGCTATGCAGGCACTCAGGGAGAGCACGCGTATTGTGTGGGCAGACAGCCCCAGGCCAGGCAGGCAGTGAGCTCCCCCAAATACTCCCACCCCCAGAACTCAGGTGGGAGGGGCAGGAGAGATCTGGTATGCAGTCATCAGGCGACCCCGAGCTTGCAGCCAGCCAGGCCTTGGGCCTCCAGGATGGTGTGATGAGGCATGTGTCCCGTAGCCTTTCCCTTCCAGAGGACCTTAACCAAGAAGCATCTTGTTTAGAGGCTGGGGACAGGGTGGGGAAGATGACAGGAGGACAGCTGACCTCTTCACCCTAGGAAGGCAAGAGCCACTTCTGGGGAACAGTCCTGGACTCAGATGGTTCAAGGAAGAGGCCAGGGGACTGGGAGGCTCCCAGGAGTTCCTGGGAAGCCCGAGATCCTCTGTCTGGGAGAGAAGCTGATGGCCACAGGACAACCTGAGAGTGGACACATGTTAATACCGCCCAGAACAGTCCGCAGCCGGCTGAGGGATGGGCCTACCCAGAGCCCAGGCACTCCTGGAGCAGTGCCAGAGGCTGGCCCTGTAGATGCCTCCCAGGAGGACAAGAGTGCTGGCCTGGAATCTGGCCAGAAGTTGGGGTGAAGGGGGACTGCTGGGCCACAGAGCAGGACCTGCCCAGGAAGCTGTGACCTCTCACTTGGAGAAAGACAATCCAGGTGGGCATGAGGCCAGGGTCCCCTGCATCAGGCCTTGCCTTTCAGTGGTATCCCCTTCAGAAGATTCCAGCCAACACCAGGGGAGGAAGAAGCAGTAGTCCCAGGAGAGGGCCCCACACGTGACCGGGGCGCGAGTTCAGCCCTGACACGATGCCAGGCTTGTCAGGGCCCTCTGCACCTGCGGGAAGAGAGAGGCTTTGCCTCAGCCTAGAGATGGCTGTGCGTGACGTCCCGCCCACCCCACCATGCAAGCTGGGGGCGGGCAGCAGCCAGGGAGGAAGCTCCTACTTAGAGGGTGCATGCCCCACCATGCTCAAACCATGTAAGCTGGGGCAGGATGCTGACATTCCAGAGCCAGGGAGGAAGTAGGACATGCTACGGGCCTTACCTGGCAAGAATGACTGCAGGGCCAGGGTACGCCCACCCGTGGCATTAGTGGTGGCAGAGGTATTGGGGAAATTGGGCAGGGACTTGGAGGAGGTGTGCCCCATGTGGTCCAGTGTGGCCTGCAGCTCACCTGGCTTGTCCTGGGCTGGAAAAACTGAGGCCAAGACCTCACTGGAAGGAGGCAACTCAGCCTCAGCCTCAGCCTCCTCCTGGGCATGGGGCAGGAGCTCTCTTGTCCCTGCCAGGGACATCTTGGGGTCCAGAGAGTTCTCTGGGCTCCTGGGGGGCACTTTTGTTTTGTCTGTCACTTTGTCTGCTGATTTTGGGATAGGCACATGGGTCGATCTGGGGAAGGTAACTGGCTCCTCATCCAAAGAAGGCAGGCTGTGAGCTGCCAAAGGGACCTCAGTCGTTACAGAAGGTGGAGCCTCTGTTGCCATGGAGAGAGGGTCTTTCGTTGCTAAGGAAGTTGGGGCCTGGGTTTCCACAGCAGGCAGAGCCTTGGTTGCCAGGGAGACCTCTGTTACCAAGAAAGCCGGAATCCCCGTTGCTAGGGAAGAAGGAGTACCCATTTTCCTAGAGTCTGAGACTTCAGTTGCCAGGGAGGATGGGGCCTCGGTTACCAGGGAAGGCAAATCCTGATCATCTTCCGGGCTTCCGATGGGTTCTGATAAGACAGACGAGAATTGGCATGAGTGCTGCAAGCGGGACCCCACATCTCTCACCCCACCGCAACCCAAGCGAGGCGACCAAATGTCCTACCAGGACACACAACACACACACACCTCGTCAGCGGATATGTCCCTTACTGAAAATAAACGTTACTTCTGGTGATTGACACAGTTGCTCCTCCATCCACCTCCTGGTCCAAGTCTCTGCATTCGCACTTGCTCTTTTTCAGGGGACTTCTCCAGCGGGATCCCGGCCCCTCACAGACCTCCCCGCCCCTCCCCCCACAAGGCCGGCCCCGCCCTTTTGAAGCTCTCTGACCACGCCCACAGGCCTGGCCCCGCCTGCTCCCCGAGACCCTAACGTGTGGCCACGCCCACCTCGCCCGGGCCCCAGGAAGCCGCCAGACTTTTTAATATCCTCCGTTTGAAGGGTTGGAATCTGGTCACTTGGAACGACAGGGCGCCGAAGTGGCTGCGCCGGGAGGGCTAAGGGAGCCGCCAGAGGCCCCTGGTGTTTGCATCCCGCCCGGCCCCTCCCCTGCCCACGCACCGCTCAGTCCAGGGAGGCTCTTAGACCATCCAGTCTGCATCGCATCCCTTCCACACCCCCTGCCCCTATCTATCCACCCGTGGACTCACCACAGAGGGAGTTCTTGCAGCGGTAGCCAGAGGGACATAGGGAGCACGGAGTTCCCTCCTGGTAGGGCCGTTTCCCCTTCACGTTCCCCCTACAGGTCAGGAGGATGCTGCGGGGATGGGCCGATCCCCTCCCAACCCTCTCCCCAGCTCCTATACCCACACCTAGTCTGGAAGTGCCCTTGGGTCTCCTGACTGCCAGCCACTGACTTGCTGGGCGACCTTGCGCTCCTCGTGGCCCTTTGGCCAATGAGAGCAGACGCCCATCGGAGCCTTCACAGCTCCTTGGACGTAGCTCCAGACTGAACCCTCTCCTCCCGCTCCTTCAGGCTGTGGCCAACTCTGCCCTCCCCTTGGCTCTGCCCCTGCCTTCCCCGCTCTCCATCTCCAGGGCTTCCCCAGAACTCACGGGGGCTCGTAGTTGCACACCAGTAATTGGATGTTAGTCTCCTCGACACCCTGGAGCTTCTCACAAAAGTGGGAACCGCAGCCGATCCTCTCTGTCTTGGCCCAAACCACCTGAAGGAGGGCAAACCTAGCAGTTCAGCCCCATGCGAGGTGGCATGGTGCCTTCCTGGCATCCCACTACACCTGCCTTATAGGGATGGGGAGAAGAGCCACCCTATAGCCTGTGACATCCACGTCCCCAAGGCCATGCAGGTTCAGGACAAAACTCTGACCAGGGGAAGGGATGGGGGAGTTTGTCTCTAATAGTCTACTCTCCTCTGCCAACCCCACACACGACTTTGCCAGGCCTCTTTTCCACTCAAAACCTTCCCTCAGCTCCAGGGCTGTGATATACCGTCATGAATTTTTCCTGTGGGTTCTTCCTAGAGGCCCTTGCATTTTAAATGAAGGGTATATCCAAAGGAAAGAATCTCAAATGGTAGAATTTTAGACGTCAGTAACAAGAAAAGTCCAAGGTGGGGAGGAGGAGGAGCCATTTTGGAAGTGGAACTTCCCCCAAATCACAGTTGAGCAGGACCTGTTCTGGCTGTTTCTCAGTGCGGGTGTCTTGGCTGCTAGAAGGACTTATGTCTTTATCAAAGAAAAAGTCCAACATTTGTGTGCTGCCATGGGGTGAGACCAGCAGCCTTCCCTTGGTGATTCTAGGCCCAATCTGCCCAGGAATCTCTGCTGAAATAAGCTGAAGGTCTCCCGGTGTTGAGCACCTTCTGGGCAGAAACGACCCCAGAGTGCATGCACCCTCAGCCCCAGAAAAAGCTGGGGTGGAGCTGGCCTGACTCACTCCCTGCTCAGCCCTGACAACAATCCCTGCAGGAGCAAGTGTGTGGGTGGGAAGGGAGAGGGAGGGGTGGCAGGGTCCAGAGGGAAAGGGGCAGGGAGGGTGCTGGGCCCTCACAACTTCCTGACTTGGGTGGGTGCTGCTGGGATCTCCTTACTAAAGATGAAGACTAAAAATACCATGAAAAAGACGCACTGAGAAATGGAATTGGTGGATGTGGGTGGGAAGATGGTTGGTTTCTTTTCTTTTGTTTGTCGTGTTATTGTTTGTATGACACATAATCACTGGGAGAAGAAAAAAGAATTCAGTAACACTAATGTTAATACACACACACACACACACACACACACACACATCTTATCTGCAAGCCCAGATTTTCAAAACACAGGGAGAACTCAGACAGGAAGCAAAGTGTGACTGGGAAGCAGGAAATTCTATCAGAAATCTCCCAAAGCCTTCATTCTGCCACAATTTGCTCTTCATTGTTATGCATAATGGTTACATGCAAAAGAAAAACTAAACAAAATTGTCTATTTTTGCTTGGTTAGTCCCTGGCAGATGAGAAGTAGCAAATCAGACACCATGATAAATGACAAAAGAGCCACAGAGTGAAATTTAGGACCATTTACTGGTAGGGTAAATAGCCCTGCACAGTCTGGGGAAAGGTGGGTAGGACCGCTTGGAGCCTGGTACAATATTGCCTAGGACAAGAAGCACGGTCCATGAAACTGGCTCTGTGACGCCTAACATGCCCTGCCCCCCACCCCCCTTTTTTTGAGACAGGGTCTCCCTCTGTCGCCCAGGCTGGAGTGCAGTGGCGCGATCATGACTCACTGCAGCCTCAACCTCTGGGGCTGAAGCGATCCTCCCACCTCAGCCTCCAGAGTAGCTGGCGCGCGCCACTGCGCCTGGCTACGTTTTTGGTATTTTTTGTAGGGACGGGGATCTCGCCGTGTTGCCCAGGCTGGTCTCCAACTCCCGACCTCAAGCAATCCTCCCAGCTTGGCCTCCAAAATTGCTGGGATTACAAGCGTCAGCTACTGCACCTGGCCTGGCGGCCTAGGTTTTCAAAAGATTGCGGAGAAGCCGACTCCCTCAGGGGCCTAGATAGCGTATTAGTTGCAGTGAAAAGACAAGATTTGCAGTGTCTAAGGTGGTTGGAGTGAGGCCCGCCTCCTGCAGCGGGGGACGCTCGGGAGCGTGGAAGGCAGAGGTGGCCCCGCCCAGGGAGCACATGGCCCCACCCCACCCCGCGAGGCCCCGCCCCGCCCGCTGGGCCCGCACCTGCGTGTAGTGGCCGCACATCTGGCCCGGGCTGCAGGTGGCGGCGCTGAGGTTGTAGTGCTCGCGCTCGTGGTACCACTCCTCCATGGCCAGCGGCACGTCCATGCCCTCGTCGGTGATGGCGAACAGGTTCTCGCCGCGCCGCCCGCGCTCCTTGTTGTGGCCCCATATGCATTGTCGTGCATAGGCCTTGGCGAAGGCGGCCAGCTCCTCGTCCCATCTCTGCAGGGCAGGTGGGAGAAGGGAGGTGAGGATGCCCACAGATGCTGTGGGGACCAAACAAAAGGTCGAAGGGGTCGTGGGGAAATCCTTCTGGCACATCCTTAGCCGGGTGACTCTTGGGCATGGCCTGGAACAGGTCTCTGCTCTGAGTGGGCTTCTGTGGGGAGGTGAGGGTGCCACCCCAGGCCGTGGAGCTGGACCATTCACCAGCTGTGTGACTACAGGGACTGCCTAACCTTTCCGCACCATCAGAGGCTGGGAAGAGTGGATGAAGTGGCATTGGTGACAGTGTTATTATTAAAAGCCTCATGTGAAAAAGGTGGCCATCTCTGCCCCTGCCTACCTCCCAGGCCTCCTTGAACTTCTCTGAAGCGCACAGGTGAGATTGGTGTTGAGGGGCTGGGTTGTTTATTCAGCCCATTTCCCTCCCCCTCAACCAAGAACCTGACTTGAGGGCTGGCCCCCTCCTCTCCCTCTAAGCCCCCACTCTCCCCTTGGGACAGCCCAGCCCCCATGCCTTTCCCTCTGCAGGCTCCCTCCCCAGTGCTGTTCCTAACTGCTCCCAACCCTTGTCAACAGCAACCCCCTTTCTGCAAGAAAATTAAGTGTCTCTATGTGACACTGAATGTCACAAGCCTCTCACCAAGGGGCCTATTTTCAAAGCCTTGGTAACCCACTCTCAGACCCCAGTGACAGCATTCTCCAGTGGGGACCTCAGGTGAGATGGTGGGAGGGGGCATTTTAGGTTCAGGGCCTTTGAGATTGTGTCCCTAGCTAGGAGGACAGACCGAGTGTGGGTGGGAAGAGGGATTAACAAGGCATCCAATCCAAAGGACTGAGGAGGGAAGCCTGGATTCCATTAAATGCTGTCCTTGGCTTCTCCTGGAAATCCATGGCCTGGCCGCCACTCTTGCTCCACCCTCTGGGGGTCCAGCCAGCTGTGGGAGCCAGACATCCCATAAAGCGCCAAGAGCTTGGGTGACCCTGAGGGGAGGTGGCTGTGTGGCTACACCCACTCCACACCCACTCAAGGCTTTCAAGAGCCGCTGCCTGGTGTGGGGATGGGTGCACCTGGCTGGGATAGCTCCACAGCTGTGACCTTGGATTAGTCTTTTCCCTCTCTGGACACTTTTTTCCCAAATCACTGGTCCCTGAAATTCTCTCAACTCTAGCAACAGTGGGAGATTGGGAGTGGGAAAGGGGCAGGGCGCTGGGGACCAGGGTCACGGTGTCTGAGATGACCTGCGAGGCACCGGGCTGGACTGTAAGTGCCATCAGGATAGGGCAGTGATGGATCTCCAGTGTCTGGCGCAGTGCTGGCACATGGTAGGTACTCAACATATACTTGCCAACTTGATGACTGAGACAAGGCCCTGCTTAAAAGCAGTCTCCCCATACTGAGCCTGGCTGTCATTTCCATTCTGACTAGATACCTGGAGCCCCACCATTAACATCACTGCTTTGGTCTTAAGGACTCTCAGTCATTCATGCAGAGCCCCCTGTGGAGTTGTAAGACTCTCAGCACCCACCCACACTGGCCACATGGTCACCATCCAGAAGCAAGTCCATCCATTCATTCATTCAACAGTCCTGGGCACTGTGTCAGCCCTGGCACAACAGCAGGAACCAAGAAGCCCAAGTTTCCATTGACATAAAAGTCAACTGGGGCCAGGCACGGTGGCTCACGCCTGGTATCCCAGCACTTTGGGAGGCCAAGGCGGGTGAATCACCTGACGTCAGGAGTTCGAGACCAGCCTGACTAACACGGTGAAACCCTGTCTCTACTAAAAATACAACAATTAGCTGGGCATGGTGGTGGGCACCTGTAATCCCAGCTATTTGGGAGGCTGAAGCAGGAGAATTGTTTGAACCTGGGTGGCGGAGGTTGCAGTGAGCTGAGATCGTTACCGTTGCGCTCCAGCCTCGCCGATAAGAGCAAAACTCCATCTCAAAAAAAAACAGTCAATTAGGCCACCACACGGTAAATGACAGATGTGCAACAAGTACTATAGGGGCACCAAAGAGGGCATCTAGCCCAGCCAAGGGTGGAGAGGGAGACACTAAGCTAAGTGTTAAAAGATAAGGCATCAGCCAGCTGGAAGGGAGAGGTGTCCTAATCAGAAGGTACACATCAGCAAAAGCATGAAGCTGGGAAACATTCTGGCTGGGAAAAGACAAGCTGTTCAGGTTACAGAAGAATAAAGGGCGAGTAGGAAAGGAGGATGGAGAGGTAGGCAGAGGCCGGAACACACAGCCTTCTCAGGAGCTGGAGCGTTATCCTGAGGCAGTAGGGAGCCATGGGAGCCACTGAAGGATTCTGAGCAGCGTCAGGCCTATGTGTTGGATTATTCATTCTGACAGCAGAAGCCAGAGACTGGGGAACAGGTAGGGGCAATCCTAGGAGTCCTTGGGTGCAGAATGAAAGAACTCTGAACCAGAGTTGTGCCAAAGAGAGAAGGGGCTAGAGGGATGGGTTAGATTTCAAGGAAAATTGAATCTTCTAGGGGGCAAAACTGGTGCTGATTAGATCTGGAGGCTGAGAGAGAGAGGAGTTCATGATAACCCTCACTTGCCTCACCCTGGATCCATTCCCTCTTTAGTGTTAATCAGATACCCACTGAGCACTTACTGTGTGCCAGGCATTCTTCTGAGTGCTTTACACATGTTCACTCATTTAACCCTACAACCACCATAGCTACAAGGGAATTATTCCACTGTTATCATCTCCATTTTACAGATGAGGAGAGTGAGGCACAGAGTTTAACTTGGCCAAGGTCACAAAGCTAATGACTAACAAAGCTAAGATTTGAACCCAGGCCATTGGGCTCCACAGTCCCTGCATTCACCGCTACTGAGGCTGAATCTGAGTCTTGTCCTGAGTTATTTCCTGGCATCCCAGCCCCAGCCTCATCTCCTCATATCACTCCCCATTAGGCAGCAGCATATCCCCTCCATATCCCAACTGCCTCCCAGAATGCTGCCCCACTCCAAGGTGCACCTCTGTCTGAGAAGCAGCTCCCAGCCTGTGTGGCCCCCAGTCTCAGCCACCACCAAGGCTGTAGGGCCTCAGGGAGCTACAGGTGGGGAAACTGAGGCCCAACGATGAGTCGCAGGCCTCAGTCAGGGAGCTGCTGGTAGAGCGGCAGCTGCAACTCCTGGTTCGTTGTTCACCTTTCCTCGATGCCCAGGCTGGCACAGCTGTGAGTGGCACTGCTGGGTGTGTGTGCCCAGCTCTTCCTAGATCTTTCTCACAGGTCATCCTGTGATGCTCGGGGCAGGGACTGCCAACCCCATGTTTCCATCTGGAAACAGGCTTTTGAAGGGAAGGGGTCCACCCAGAGTTACTTCAGCCAGATGAGGTGGAGCTAAGGTTAGAACTTAGGTTTGGGGCCCCAGGCTCACTGTTGTGTTCCCCAAGGGGCATCTGTGCTCTCAGGCACCAGCTCCGGGGGGGCCCTGAACACTGCCCAGCAACCTCCCCGGCCACCCGAAGGTGGCTAGAGGGGACAGGCTAGTTCAGCCCTTGGGGAGAGCAGGAGGCGGGTGAATTTCTCACTTTATCTCCTCTAATCCTGCATATAGACATCCCGCCTCCACCCTGCGATAAATAGCTCTTCCTAACAGAAGTAACCAGCCCTAAATCTAGCTTCTGTCTCCTGTGTGCATGCACATGTATGTTTACTACACCTGCACGTTTCACCAGGACATAAATAGTATTTTTACATGTTTTCAAACTTCATGTAAAGAGACCCTTCCTCACCCATTCAATCTGTGAGATTCAATCCACGCTGGTATGTACGTAGCTCTCATTCTGACCTCCTTTTATAGGTGAGACACAGGATCAGCAAGGTTACAGGACTTGCCTCGAATCACAGGTCTTGTAGGTGACCGAGAGAATTTGAGCTGTGTGACCCGGAGCCATCTTTGCTTGTGGATCCGCTGTGACCCACCTCCTTAGCACCTGCCTCCTACCCCAGGTGCCCACACCCATCCTGCCGCCCTGCTTCCTCTTGTCCTCTCCTTGGCAGGCATGTGAAAGACCATTTTCACAAAGGTGTTAAGAAGTTCCCGGGTTCCCCCACTGAGGACACATGCATTTGAGGACGTGCTGGGGAAAGGTCACTGGAGTGGGAATCCAGGGATTCGGGTCTGGCTCTATCAGCTGTGTGACCCCAACAAGTCCCTCTGAGCCTCACTTTCCTCATCTGTATTATGCGGCTGCTTATAGGGGCTGCAGATTTTATTAGGTGGGTGCAAAAGTCATTGTGGTTTTTGCCATTGAAAGTCATGTAATATAATGTCAGGGACTCAGAGGTTCTGTCACTGACCAGAGGAAGGAGAGGAATTCTGGAATAACTTCGGCATGAGGAGCAGGGTAAGAGGGCCTGGAGACAGACCCTGCCCAGCACCCCTTCCATCCCAGCCGGCCAGGGTCCTGGCCACGCTTACCATGTGCAGCATGTCCGAGGCGGGCGGGGATGCCTGGGCCCGGTAGAGGTTGTGCAGCTCCACCATCAAATGCTTCTCCTCATCTGTGAGGGCTCCAGCGGGGCCCGCGGTGACCACCAGCAGTAGCAGCGGCGGCAGCAGAAGCATCAGAAAACTGCAGGAGCTGTGCATGGTGGCCAGCCGTCTCTCCTTCTCCCGTCCGGGGGTCTGGCAGCTGGATTTAAAGTCCTTCCCACTCAAGCACCACCCTGGCTGGGGTGGGGCAGTGGGGGCCGTGTCTGAGGCCCAGACCGACTCACACAATGTCTCAGGGAGGGCTGGGTGCCTTGGGTCCCGACCAGCATCGAGTGCACTCCCCTTGGAGTCCTTGGCAAAAACCTCCTTTCTCTCGGTAACGGGGGCTCAGGCCAAAAGCTGTGTGAGTTCCTAAGTTGTGGACAGATGCTTCAGGAGCCAAATCACAGTAACCTCTGCAGAGCTGTGACTGGTTGTCCCCAGGTCACACCCACTGGGTGTTGAGAACAGATAAAAGAAAGGAAACCACACAGACCCTACCCGCAGAGGTGTGGGCAAGATGAGGAAGCTATGGGCTTTTGAAAGGACAGAGGAAGACCAGATGTATTGATAAAGGGGTGAGCCAACCCAAATCATAATCCTGGTTCTGCCCCTTGCTCTGTGTTTTGGCAGCGTTCTCAGGTGAATCAGTGACAATAATAGTACCCACCTCATAGGCCTGGAGAGAAGATTAAATGACATATAATGCACATAAAGCACCTAGTATGATATCTGGCACATAGTAGGCCCTCAGTAACAGTAGACAACCCACCTATGTGGCCTGGGCCTTGGCAGGCTAGCAGCCCCATAGGGAGGCAAGACTCTTTCCTGGGGGAGGGGCCAAGGTCTTCCCCACGGTAGCTGTATTTGGGAATAGGGCCTTTCACTATGGACAAAATTTTGGCTTCCATGTATCCTGTCTGAATGCATGTGCTGGACATGCCCATTTGGAAGTGGGATGCTGGGACCCCTGTGCTCTGAATATGTAGAAATATAATGTATCTGTTTCTTAAATCAAGACAGAGCAGAAAAGCAGAAGGTTGAACCAGGAGCTCTGAGGGGAGGGTATTGGAAGGGAAACAGGCTCAGCAGCCAGGTGCTGGCATTAGCCATGACCTAGGCCTTGGCCTTCGTGAAGCAGGAAGCTGGAAACAGTACTCTTGAGGACAGCTGGGATCCTTGAAGCCTGCCTCCTTAATGACTAGGGACCTGGAAAAAGCCTACTCACTGGCTTTGGAAGATGACAGGAAAACCTGTCCCTGCCTGAGTCTCCAGGTAAAAATGAAAACAAAAACAAGATGGCTTTTACACAAACACACACACACACACACACTCATTAGAATTAATAAAGTCAGCAAAGTTGCAGGATACAAAATTAACACATAGAAATTAGTTGTTTGAATATACTAATAACGAAAAATCCAAAAAGGAAATTAAGAAAACAATTGCATGTATAAAAGCAACAAAAAAGAATAAAATTCTTAGCAATAAACCTAACCAAGGAGGCAAAAGACTTGTAAACTGACAATCACAAGGCCAGTCACAGTGGCTCAAGCCTGTGATCCCAGCAGTTTGGGAGACTGAGGCAGGCGGATCACAAGGTCAGGAGTTTGAGACCAGCCTGACCAACATGGTGAAACCCCATCTCTACTAAAAATACAAAAACTTAGCCAGGTGTGGTGGTGTGGACCTGTAATCCCAGCTACTCAGGAGGCTGAGGCAGGAGAATTGCCTGAACCTGGGAGGCGGAGGTTGCAGTGAGCCTAGATGGCACCACTGCATTCCAGCCTGGGCAACAGAGCAAGACTCCATCTCAAAAAAAAAAAAAAAAAAGAAAAAGAAAGAAAATTACAAAATGTTGCCAATCTAAATGAAAGAATACACAAATAAATAGAAAGACATCCTATATTCATGGGTTAGAAGACTTGATATTGCTAAGATGTCAATATTGCCTGAAGCAATCTACAAATTCAATGCAATCACTATTGAAATACAAATCATAGTATTTTTATAGAAACAGAAAAATCCATCCTAAAATTTATATGGAACCTCAAAGGACCCCAAATAGTCAAAACAATCTTGAAAAAGAACAAAACTGGAAAGTTTACAGTTTCTGATTTTAAGATGTAACCAAAAATCTACAATAACTAAAATGGTGTGGTACTAGTATAAAGACAGACATTTGGACTCATGGAATAGGATAGCCCAGAAATAAACTCTTACATATACAGTCAAATGATTTTAGACAAGGGTACCAAGACCATTCAGTGAGGGAAAAGGCAGTCTTTTCAAGAAGACTTAGAAAACTGGATGTCCACATGCACAAGAATGAAGCTGAATCTTTAAGTATATTAAAAAATTAACTCTAAAATGGATTAAAGACCTAAACATGAAAGCTAAAACTACAAAACTCTTAGAAGAAAATATAAGGGGGACTTCTTGGCATTGGATGGCAAGGATTTCCAGGATGTGACACCAAAATCACAGGCAACAAAACAAAAAATAAATTGGACTTCATTAAAATCAAGAACTTTCAGGGGCCAGGTGTGATGGCTCATGCCTGTAATCCTAGCACTCCGAGAGCCAAGGTGAGTGGATCGCTTGAAGTCAAGAGTTTGAGACCAGCCTGGCCAGCATGGTGAAACCCTGTCTCTACTAAAAATACAAAAATTGGCTGGGCATGGTGGGTGCCTGTAAGTCCAGCTATGTGGGAGGCTCAGGCAGAAGAATTGCTTGAACCTGGGAGGCAGAGGTTGCAGTGAGCTGAGATCACCCCACCACACTCCAGAGTAAAAACAAACAAACAAACAAACAAACAAAAAATACACAATCAACAGAGTGAAGAGGTAATCCATGGGATGTGAAAAACTATTTGCAAATCATATATCTAATAAGAGATTAATACCTAGGATATTTATATTTATATTTGTTGTTTTTGAAACAGTCTCACTCTGTCACCCAGGCTGGAGTGGAGTGGTGCAGTCTTGGCTACTGCAACCTCTGCTTCCTGGGTTCAAGTGGTTCTCCTACCTTAGCCTCTCCAGTAGCTGGGACTGCAGACGTGAGCCACCATGCCCAGCTACTTTTCGTACTTTTAGTAGAGACAGGGTTTCGCCATGTTGACCAGGCTGGTCTTGAACTCCTGACCTCAAGTGATCTGCCTGCATCAAGCCTCCCAAAGTGCTGGGATTACAGGTATGAGCCGTCATGCCTGGCCAATATCTAGGATATGTTTTTCAAACTCCTACAACTCAACAACAACAACAACAACAACAAAAAAAACAATTTGAAGCCAATCCAGTGGCTCAGCTCTTTGTAATCCCAGCACTTTGGGAGGCTGAGATGGACAGATTGCTTGAGGCCAGAAGTTCAAGATCAGCCTGGGCAACATGATGAAACCTTATGTCTACAAAAAAATACAAAAATCAGCTGGGAATGGTGGCATGCACCTGTAGTCACAGCTACTAGGGAAGCTGAGGTGGGAAAATTGGTTGGACCGGGGAAGTCAAGGCTGCAGAGAGCCAAGATCGTACCACTGCACTCCAGCCTGGGCAACAGAGGGAAAGCCTGTCTCAAGACAAAAAAATTGATTAAATACATGAAAGGCTTGAAAATTCATTGTTCATTTATTCAGTTATTCATTGTCGAAAAGACATTTCTCCAAAGAAGATATGCAAGTGGCCAATTAGCACATGGAAAGATGATAAACATCACTAACCATTAGGGAAATGCAAATCAAGCCACAGTGAAATACCACTTCACACTCATTAGGATGGCTATTATGAAAAAACAAAACAGAAAACAGCAAGTGTTGACAAGGATATGGAGAAACTGAAACCCTTGTCCATTGCTTCTGGGAACGCAAAATGGTGCAGCCACTACGGAAGACAGTGTAACGGGGCCTCCAAAAATGGAACACAGAATTACTATATGATCCAGAAATTCCACTTCTGCATATATACGCAAAATAAATAAAAGCAGGGACACAAACAAATATATTTGTACACCAGTGTTGATAGCAGCTTTAGTCACAATAGCCAAAAGGCGGAAACAATGCAAATGTTCATCAGTGAATGAATGGCGTAGTATATGCAAAATGTAGGATCACATATACAATGGACTATTATTTTGTCTTAAAAAGGAAGGAAATTCTGGGTCAGGGACAGTGGCTCACATCTGTAATCCCAGCAGTTTGGGAGACTGAGGTGGGCGGATCACAGGGTCAAAGAGATCAAGACCATCCTGGCCAACATGGAGGAACCCCATCTCTAAAAATACAAAAATTAGCTGGGCCTGGTGGCGCATGCCTGTAGTCCCAGCTACTCCAGGAGGCGGAGGTTGCAGTGAGCCAAGATCACGCCATTGCCCTCCAGCCTGGGCAACAGAGTGAGACTCCATCTCAAAAAAAAAAAAGGAAGGAAATTCTGACACATACTACAACATGGATGAACCTTGAAGACATTAGGCTAAGTGACTAATCCAGACACAAAAGAGCAAATCTTACATGATCCCACTTATATGCAGTACCTACAGTAGGCAAATTTATAGAGACAGAAAATAGAATGGGGGTGGCCAGGGGCTGGAGGAAGGAGAGAATGGGGAGTTAGTGTTTAGTGGGTGTAGTTATGGTTTGGGAAGAGGAACAAGTTCTGGAGATGGAAGGTGGTGATGGTGACCAGACTGTGAATGTTTGTATTTAATGCTACTGAACTGGACACTTAAAAATGATTCAGATGGTAAATTTTACGTCATATATTTTACCACAGTAACAACCACCACCACAAAAACAGGAATTCTTAAATTGGCCAGGAGTACGGTGACAAAGGAAAAATCATGTCTGGAGGGAGCCTTCATAATCCAGGCCACCTGAGCCACCGTGAGAAAAAAAAATCTGACTTTAGCTCACAATCAGAAAGTCTCAAATACATGAGGAACTGCATCACCGTGAGCAACAGACAGACGGCATACAACACAAACAGGAGAATTTCCGTCCCTGAAACTTGAGATAATAGCACAATCTGGAAAAGACTTGCAAATAACTGTATTTACAGTGATTATGGAAATAAATGGGTAGCTGAAAAGGGGAGAAGAAACACTTAGGGGGTAGAGGGGAACAAGATGTGAAGAGAATCAGAACAATTCAGGAAAATGGGTTAGTCTGGGGGGAAAGAACGCTATTTGAGAAAAATCAGAGTGGAGGAAAGAAGACTGATCAGATTAGACTACAGCCCAGATCCCTGGGCAGCCCCAGGGCGTTCAGCTGGTGAAGCTGTGAGATGGCTCTCTTTCTTCCACAGGTGGGAGAACTCAGCATGTTCCTGACAACTTGGTCTTGAGACAGAAATAAGGGGACTTAGTGGCTGGGTACAGTGGCTCATGCCTGTAATCCCAGCATTTTGGGAGGCCAAGGTGGGCAGATCACCTGAGGTCAGGAGCTGGAGACTGGCCTGGCCAACGTGATGAAACCCTGTCTTCACAAAAAAAATACAACAATTAGCCAGGCATGGTAGCGTGTGCCTGTAGTCCCAGTTACTTGGGAGGCTGAGGCAGGAGAATCACTTGAACCCAGGAGGCGGAGGTTGCAGAGATCACACTACTGCACTCCAGCCAGGGCAACAGAGCAAGACTCTGTCTCAAAAAGAGAGAGAGACAGAGAGAGAGGGAGAGAGAGAAAGAGACAGAGCAAAAGAGAGAGAGAGAAAGAGAAATGGGAA
>PVKV010019500.1:14487-42136 GCA_004027835.1 Alouatta palliata | reverse complement strand
TTTCAAAATGCAGTTTTCACATCTTACTTTCTACTTATTTAACAAACACACAAGTTCCAGAATTTTTGTACTTATAAAAAATTTAAAAGTCATAAATTTCTAAAACAGAATGTTATCAGACTTTTAATACTCATAAAAATTACCTAATCAAAAATCATGTCACAGTTATTAAATAAAGACCACATAGCATAAAAGATTCATTTAAAGGACTTAACAGTGTGCCCATAAAACAAAACAAAAAAGACTAAAAGACAAAACAATCTATTTGAATTTGACTTGACTCATCAAGTAAATGTGGTTTTTCCTTGATAACTAGTTTCTCATGTTATACCAATAACCATTACTATTCACACACCAAAAGGAATCTTCCCCATGAGAGCTACGGATTTCTTTGAGGGTCAAACATCTGGTAAATGTATTTATCCCAATGTGGATCAAAGTATTGTGATAGAATTGAAGACAACGATATCAACCGAAGCACATTTGGCCCTGTATGTCCATGTGTTTGTGGTCTAAGTGTCACATGTAACACAGTGGCCATTCAGGAAAGCTGTAGGCCACTATGCAGTGTTGCTCTCACGTACCTGATCTCATTCCATCCCACAATGATTCTGTGAACCAGAAAAACTAAAGCCCATTTTTCTCGTGGGAAACTAACACTCAGAGAAAGTAAATGACTTGCCTAAGGCTTCACAACTAGCGATCTAAGGAGAACTTAGGTTTGTTGGTCCCTTAAATGCATAGTATTTATTTCTGAGTTAGTTGTTTTCAGATGTGGCTGGCAGCTTTGAAGAATTGGGGGAAACAAGAGGATCTAGCTGTCGTGTAAGGAAGCACAAATATTCCAAGCCTTACCAAATGTACATGGAAGAAGATGAGTGATATGCCCCCTGGAGTTGTCTTAAAATTGTGCTGGAGTCCACTGGTAGCTTTAACAATTTGGAAAAAGAGAAACAGAGAGAAAAATAGAGAATATCTAACATAGATTTGTGTTTACGTCAGACAAGCTACTCTGAAAAATTATCATGAGATTATGTGTTTTCATCAAAATCATCAAATGATTTGTGTTTTATAAATATTTTGCAACAACTATTTATCTAGATATTCATACCATATTTAATATTGGGGAACATTCAATCTTTTCACAGATCTTCAGCCTCCATGTCATTAACAAAGCAGATCCTTTAATCTTCTATGCTTTTTTATAATTCCATATTTTAGGACCCTTGGAAAATTTACAGGATAATATTCCAATTATTTAACCCAAAATCAAAGACCGTAATTTGTTTTTGGTTTCTATATGTTTATAGATTAAATGTAAAACATGTTATATTAATGAGTGGCATATTTAAGATTGAATAAAATAAGTTAAATAGCTTAGTGTAATTTTTCAAAAATGTACACAATTAAAAGGAATCCTTCATATATATCTAGCAGATTTGATCCTTAAATTTTTGAGAATAAAACAGTGTCTTAATTTTACCCTATTTACCTCAGAGAGCTAGAAAATGGAAATATATAGTTATGTATAAATATATGAAATATATAAATGAAAATGTATCTATATATGATAGCTAACAAAAAATGTCATCCAACTTTATATTTTCTCACATTTTTTTTCTTGTAGACATATTTTCTATGATTATCTTTCTCTAATTATTTTCATCAGTGGTAGAAATTATTTTCATTTTGTAATCACTGTTAGCATACAATCACAAATAAGAATTCGATTCTATGAAGAAGTGATTAGACCCTATTAGCAAGTTTTGGTTTTGTTAGCTTTTTGTTTATTTAGTTTGTTTTAAAAAGAATTTTTAGAAGTTGGAAAACTGTCTTCAAGACCTTTGATATGTTCCATTTATTTTCCTTTAAATCTTCTAACATAACAAGCATAACTCTAGTCTAATTTTCAACTCTTTCTTGTAATATTTTATTTAATGTAAAAGATATGTTTTGTTCTTTTTCTATAAGCAATTACTGTTTAGGGATCAGTGTAAATATATCAAATACAAATCATACAATCTAAAGTGTTTTTTCTTCTTAATCAGCAACTATTTCAATTCCTTCAGTTTTCATAATTAATCTATCATTACATTCGTGAGCTCTACCTTTAAAACAGTCAGAAACATTTTTTTACCACTAAACATAATCTGCCATCATAAGTAAGTCTGAACTACTTTAATCAACTTATATACTTTATACAGTCTTTATCCTCATAATGACTTTTTGCATTTAAATACAATTTTTCTCAAAACCTTTCAAATACCTCCCATTAATTCAAATCTGTCTATTTATATCTCTCTGTCTATCTATCCACTTACCTACCTGTCTATTTTTAAATCTTCTAGTTATCTTTGAAATAAACATGGTAATGTTAAGTAATTGAGTATTATTCTTAAGGGTCAAATCTGTTGGAAATATCATAAGAATTTCTCTTAATTCTATATACTTTTGGAAGATTCCTAATACTACTTAACTCCTTGTTTTATCCAATCTTGAAAAGTACCATTCATAAATCCCAACTCCTTGCCATGGTACACAAAATCTCACTTAATCTGGCCTTGTCCACATCTTAGACCACATTTCCTTCAGCTCTGGCCACATTGGACAGGCTGGTGTTCCTGCAACAATTTAAGTGTGTACCCTTTTCAGCTTTCATACATATTTCTTCATGATCTGGAGAGCTCTTCATCTAGATCTTCACACGACTTTCTCTTTCAAATTATCAAGATCTTTGCTGAAATCATTTCTTTAGATATGTCTTCTAGGAAAACTCACAGATCTTTAACCAGTGACCCTTTGGACTCATCTCCCCATTATACCTTTGACCACGGAAAGAGCAATTACTGGGCTGGTGTAGTGGTCTGTTCTCTTGCTGCTAATAAACACATACCTGAGACTGGGTAATTTATAAAGAAAAGAGTTTCAATTGACTCAAAGATTTGCGTAGCTGGGGAGGTCTCAAGAAACTTACAGTCATGGCAGAAGGGGACGCAAACAGTGCTCCTTAAAACGGTAGCAGGAAACAGAATGGGAGCCAAGTGAAGAAGGAAGCCCCTTATAAAACCATCAAATCTCATAAGAACTCACTCACTATCATGACAACAGTATGGAGGAAACTGCTCTCAAATGTCAACTATCTCCACCTGATCATGCCCTTGACACATGGGGATTATTACAATTCAAAATGAGTTTTGGGTAGGGGCCCAGCCAAACCATATCAGCTGGCAAGGCCATAAAAGCTTTTTAGTTAAAATTCGAGTGACATCTTTGGGTAAAGCCAGACTTGAGCCTTTTGCTGTATCCTTTTGCAGGAAGCAGTGGCTTTCTCTTATCTTCAGTCTTTGTCTGAGGCTGATTTCAGAGTAGGTCACCTCTCTTCTGGAGCTATTGGCCACTATAGGGAGGGTATTCTTGGAACAAAGTAAACAAAAAAGATAGCTTATATAGTAGGAGGAGGGTGCCAACCTTAAAAGGGATGGAGTTTTCTGGAGAGTAAGTGAGAAAAACTTTACATGTATGATCAAATTCAGAAAAACAAATTCCATCATTCTATGCTACCTATTTTCAAAATATCCTGAATATCATTTATATGTATGAAAATATACCACACAATTTTGTAGAATATACTGTCCTATCAATTTTATGATGTATTGCTTTATGATTGATGTTCTCATATTTTTCAAAACTTTTATCGTTAGTATTACAAACTAAATTGCTATTTGTATTGATTTTGTAAGAGGATGCACCTATTTTACGGAAAAATGGAACTTTGTACTTAGGTAAGAAAAATCAGTCTTAATACTGAAGCTGATTTTAGTATAATATGTTGCTTAAGTTTTTATGTTTAGAACATATAATTTTAAAAGTATATATACACAGACATTTGAAAATCTATGTGTACAACACACTTTAAAGACCTTTGAAAGAGTAAAAGAATACATTTTTCTCAGATGGCATTTTGGTCCAATCAATGAAGTAAGGACCAAACGTCTGATTTGTTATTTTTTAAAAATTTGTATTAGCAGTTTTTACTTTTAGTTTCAGTGTAATGAGCTCAGTTTTTTTCTTTAACGTAATGAGTACCCTGCAATAAGTTTTACTGAGTTGACAGATGTATGTTTACATATGAATAAGCAAATATGCACATAAACAAACATTTAGGACCTATAGAAGTGCAATTGGAGCAAAAAAAGAAAGAAAAGGAAAAATAGATGTATCTTTCAAACGCAATCAGAAAGGATGAAAATTATGCAACTTTAGAGTACATTTGCCACTAGATTAATGAACATTTATTCACAAAATGAACAAATACTAATTATGTTTCTCACTTAACATATTATCAATTTATATGTGTCAATATGTTGTGTACTTAAAAGACCAGCAGGCACATTTTTAATAAGAAATGATATTTTGATCTTGTTTTAAAGTTTAGTTACATAGGGAAAAACACAGGAGTTTAAAATGCTTATAGCAAATCCAAAAAGTTATCTTGCACAGGAACAACAAAGACTACATATATTAAAGTCTTGATGCTGCAACTCTAACATAGCTTAAAAAAATTATACTTCTCTTTTTTTGGCAAATATCACCTTTATTGTGCCTCTTGATGATGAGGATATTTTCCATATCAATTGAATGTGAAACAATCCAAAGGTTCATATTAAAGATAACTTGAGCATTTTCTTCCATAAATTTTAAAAGCAACCCTAGGAAGAAAAATAACAGACATCTACTCTTCCAAAAGGGGGAGGCTGAGAAAAGGTGAAAAACCACCTATTAGTTACAATGTTCCCTATTCAGGTGACCAGTATACTAGAAGCCCAAACTTCACCATTATACAACATATCCATATAACAAACCTGCACATGTACTCCCTAAATCTGTACAGACAACACAAAACAAACAAACAAACAAAAGGCTCTCTTTTTTTCCCTTTAGAAGTATTTATATCTAAAGTTCTCAAATGAATGGAAATATATTCTACATAAATGCTTCAGATCCCAATGATGTTACAATCAAAGAAATATCTGACATTGTTAACTAAAGCCAATGAGGTCTTCAGAGGAAAAACAAAGGAGAGTTTTGATTTTTAAACAACACCACAAAACAATCTTCAGATTGGGGAGATGCCTTTGAAACAAACATGAAGCAAACTCCAGAGAACAAAGAGCAGGTCCAGCTTAATGAATAGGGAAAGTTCCTGCCTCAGCCCTCAATGAGGTCCACATATGCATGTGAAGAATTTCAACATGTTCAGTTCCAATTGGTTGAAAACAGCTAAGTTCTGGTTGGGTATTTCAAGCCAAAACCAGAAGTCTTTTTTAGATGCCCCTTTCATACAGCTGGTGGAAGGAGTTTTCCCACCAGAGCTTCAGCTCCAGTTACACAAACCATCTTAGCTCAGAGATGTAAACAAGATGTTCCTCTGGAGCTGCCCTCTCTGGGAACAATAGGGGTGTGACCACCCTTCTCTCATTCACCTACTGGATTTTATTTCACAACATACAGAAACAATTGACAGAAGACAAAGATATGATAAAAGGTGTTTATGAGTACATTTCTATTTTTTCAAGGGATGAGGAATCATTTAACTTCAAAATTGAGCCACAAACTAACAAAATCAACAAGTTGATCTTAAAATCATTGAGATATGCTATTGACACTTACATTTGTTGCAGTTTGATTTGCTAGAGTATAGTTATCATGATACCAAACCTATCATCTTGATTTTGAAAATTATATGATTCACAAATGAACAGCAGACACTTGAAACACAAGTATAGATAGCAATTGATGTTTGAGGAAAAAATAGGGGATTGTGATCAGTTCTTTGTAACTCTACTAAGAGCTAACCATTTCAGAAAAATTTCAACATATATGTTGGCAGCAGTTATCTCTGAAAAAGAAGGACAGAAAAATTTTTCAAAGCATCTGCAGGTAGTTTCTTAAAGTTTTTATGTTGAGAACTCACAACTTTCTCAGTTGCATTCCCAAACACTAAAACCCTTTAACTCCTTTTTGTGTTACACTTATATATTGAAGTTCCAAAATCTTTGAAAAAATTATTCCTAAGAGAGAATATCATAGATGCAGTGTTGTGAAGTGTGATAAGGTATCTTACCTGAGCAAATGATTTAATAGGCTTCACCTTAACTTTCATGTTTCAGCAAGAACTTCTAAGTAAATCTTAGATGTTAAAATTTGTCTGGAGAAGATAGAAACAGTGTTTGTGAATTTCAGTTTGAATCAGTTTGTCAAAAGACATTTTGACATTATTCATGTGGAAAATATTTATGTGCATAAAACAAATAAAACTAAGCCATGTTGTTTCGGTAACCACTTCATTGTATTATATGACAGTTGTGTGGTAACTGCTGTATTATGCAGCAATTGTTTTTCCCAAACAGCTAAATATTTTCCATACATAGTTTCTTTTTCCAAATGAAAAATGCAGACAACTCTAGAACATTTTGGAAATTAAAAAAATATATATTTTTGATCTCCAGATCAAACAATTTTATTAACATTCAGTAACACGAACATTAAAAACACAATCATTAGCATATTTTCTGCATTCTCCTGTCTTATTTTACATGAATAAGAAATTATCCACACATCCAAAATCAATGTAACCTTGTAACATATTATAAGCTTTTCTAAACACATATATAACTGAGAAAACATATTAATAATTCACCACATTCCCTAATGACAACATACAATATTTTACTTTATTTGGGTGATGGATATCCTTAATTGTGTACTAAAATAAAGAAAAATCATATTTTTTTAAAGCATTAATGAGGAGGTCTTTATCCTCTTAGATACTCTTGTGCCTTAAATGTATCAGGAATCAAGGAATATTCACTCACTAGCCTTCTAAATTTATCAATCAAATTTAGTATTGTGTGTTTAATACTAGATTCTAATCAGAATAAAACACTTACCTGCAATTGATACTTGATAAACAAACTTTTAACTCATTGAGTTATGGAGATGTATATATTATCCTCTGAGTTACAGACTGAAAAACCAACAAAGACCTTCAGAAGGAGGGAATAGAGGAAGAGGGCTTGTATTTCCTGAAACCAACTCTAAATGAGAAATTATATGAAAGTCTGTTTTATAGATAAGATTAAGCCTACAGGTTTCTAGTACTCACAGTGGGGTGTGTGTGTGTGTGTGTGTGTGTGTGTGTGTGTCTGTATGTGTTTTGTCTGAGTCTTAAAATTAAATTAAGATTCTTTAAGAAAATTATGCATTAACCAATTTGTCACTGCCATCACCATTTCTTACTGTCTTACACACAGCAAAATTCATACAATTATCATTTTTAGCAACTCATTTAAGTATTTCAATTTCTGGCCCATGCTCTACATAAACTATGCTATCAGTGTTTCGTAAAAGGAATGATCAAAAAAAAAATACTGGTTTCTGATGTACAACTTTCTATTCTCTCCATGATTATAGTTTATTTATATCTAGTCAAATCACTTCATTATAATTTTCATGATAGTACTTTATTTTTTTTTTTCTTTTTTTTTATATATATACTTTTTATTGCATTTTGGTTTGGGGGTACAAGAACATGCAAGATTGTTGCATAGGTACACACATGGCAGTGTGATTTGCTGCCTTCCTCCCCATCACCTGTATCTGTTATTTCTCCCCATGCTATCCCTCCCCAACTCCCCACCCCCTGCTGTCCCTCCCCTTTTTCCCCCCGACAGACCCCAGTGTGAGATATGCAGCCATCAAAAACGATGAGTTTGCATCCTTTGTAGGGACATGGATGAACCTGGAAGCCATCATTCTCAGCAAACTGACACAGGAACAGAAAACCAAACACCGCATATTCTCACTCATAGACGGGTGTTGAACAATGATAGTACTTTAAAATGTTTTGATATACTTACTCATTTTTGTGTATGACTTGTCAAGGAATATAAGGGTAAACTTGCTATCTGAAGAGCTACAAATGAAGATAAAAAATATAAAAACAGAGTTTTTGGCTTGAATGTAAAAGGACAATTATGTAAATAGTGTTTAAGCAATGAAATAAAGTTATTACAATTATTTATATATTTTCCCATTTATGTATAACCATTTTCTCCCCAAACACAAGTTTATTGTAAAAGCTACTTCGGTATGACTCAATTCAATCATCTTTTGACTAAAGTCAGAGGTTCTTTATACCATCTAGTGCCTTACACCTCACAAATGGGAAACAGCCATATGACTGAATCATCAAGCTTACTTCAAGGCCAATCATTGTCACCATTTCTATGCACTCCTTCATCTTTAATCACTGTCATTTTGATTTAGTCAACTTATTAGATTTATTAGTCACAGGCAAGATAAATCATTCTGAGTTCTATATGCAGAAAGGCAATTTATGAAAAGAGTATTGGATAATTCCAAAATCACAGCAAGTGCTGGTGAGCCAGTCTGAGGGTTCTCTAGCTTGAAACTGAACCCCAGTCCCACCTGCAGCAAGACAGCATCACAGCTATTGCTGCTAATGATGGCTGAACTCTGAAGCTCTTACATGCTAACCCCAAATCCTGGATCCACCACCAACATGGCTGCCACAACTGTCCAGGAATCTGAACTAACCACAGCTGCTTCTGTCTCTATTGAGACTTAATGCAGCTCCCTTTCTTTCCCTCACCTTCTCCTAATTCCAGATCTAGGCACATGCTTGCTGTGTTTGACAGAGCCCAGGTCAGGCATCTATGCTCTGCCCGTAAGTGATGCTGGGAAAGGATAGGCATGTCGCTGATGTCATTCAGTCTGGAATTTTCCAAGCTTAGGATAGCAGTTCAAATGGGGATCCGAAAAGACACATATATGTCTACTACAATCACGTGCAAGTTTTCCCTAAAACTGGAGTCTAACATAAGAGACTGATAAAATTAATTTACTTATAAACAGACAGTCTTGTCTCTACTAGAGACTCTTTGTTTATAAGTAAATTAGGGAGGAAAGAAGTTGGCTGAAATCTGAAAAGTTCTTTTTATCCAAGAATTTAGATTAAGTTTACTTCTTAGTTTCATTTAGAAATAAGCAGCTTATACTTGATTTGACTAATTGAATGCTGATTGCAATGCCACAAGTTTGAAATTTCTACAATATGACACCCTATATTTTATGATGTGCCTGTAATTTAGCTTCTTTGAGAATAGGAAGTTTACATTTTTGTAAAACACTTTTTGAATTACAGTTAACAATAAAAATGGTCAGATAAGCAAGATGTGAGTATATCTGATACTACAGATTATAAGCATTACTGTATCTCAGCTAAGCTTTTAAAGTATGTATTTGTCTTACTAATACTAGAAATCTTTTGTTTGGATGTTTGGAAGTCAGTTGCCCATGGGCATCCCTTGGACACCCAAAATGAGAGTTTAACCAATTTGCTGCTCTGAAATGAAGTACTTTACCAATGGCCCCTACTGTGAGTGGAATTGACTTAGATTGCAAAATCTACAGGCACAGCAAGAGCCAGGGGTACATCACATCATTACAAGAGAGTATCTCCTGCTAGCTGCAAGCCAGTATGAGAAGAAAATAGACAAGACCATGAAGGCAGAAAGTAAACAACAACAATAAATTTCAAAAACAGTAACTATACAATGAGACTTCTATGTGCTTTTAACATTTAAATTCTCTCTCACTGGAGAGGTTATGGTGAGACTTAATTACAACTCCAGCCTTCATTTGTTTAAGTTTTTATTTGAACTCTTTTACGGAAACATATTTCCACTATATTTTGATAATCTTTTACTATAAAACCTCATCATAATGTAATATTTAATGTAAATGATAGATGTCTAAATAATAATAACTGTAATTCTACCATTCATTAATTGAATGAATTGAATGTAGGTATTTTTACCTACTGAAACAGAAAGCAACAATATACTTTCAAATACAATTATAATGTTAATTTTTCTCAAAACTTTCATTCATTTCTTTATTTACACTGCTATGACTATGATACTGGTCCCTTCATTGAATTTGCAATTACATTACTTATATATATGAACTGCACATTTTTTGGCAGTTATTTGATACACCTATGTATCCATGAATCTTAACAAAAACTGTCACCTGAGTTCTGTAGGTTAGTTTAGAAAGTACTGTTCCAAATTATAAGTAGCTTTTCTTGCCTACTCTGCACCAGATAAGAATATTTACCCCTTTTAAATATCGGTAGCCAATCACAGCTATGGAGCATTTATAAACTAGAAAGGAAGAAAATATATTCTGAGACATGTTCATAGTGAGTTCTCTTAAATTTTAAGGGAAATTATTTGGAGAACACACGATTTTCCATTGTAAATGTCAATTGTTAGACTCTTATTTTGCTATTAGGTAAATAATTTGGGAGTCAAATGATTCCATTTGGGGAATGGAAGACATACATGATTCATGTTTTAAAGTAAATTATATATTTTATTGATGTATCAACATATGCTTATTTTAAAATAAGAAGAAAATGCAGGAAAAATAAAAAGTGGCCCATATTCCTACCACACAAAGATGCCTAGGGTTATTTTGGTGTATTTTCTATTATTCTTGTATTGATTCTTTAAAATAGGCTAACATGCTTTAAGTAATTATTTTTATTTAATGCTACATTATCTATATTACTCATATTGTTATAGATTTTTATTGTAATAATAGTTACATAATGTCTCATAAAACTACTCTACCAGAATTTAAACATTATGACATTTTAAAGTATTTACATGGTTTCTAATATTTCAAAGTAATAAATGACACTGAAATTTCAGGCTAAATACATTGATGTTTTTTTGAGCCAGATTTACAGGAGTAGAAATACATAATAAGAGGTTGTAAAATATAAAAGCTTTGACACCTAGTTAAACATTGCTTCCCAGAGATTCAACTAAGTTTCTGGGATAATAAGTAAAAACACATATTAATATCTATATCTCTATTATTTAAGTTGGGTATTAGACATTTGTATTAAAAAGAATTATAATGGATAGACTAAAATAATCAGAGCTGTGTATTTATTTTAATAGAGAAAATCCAACAACAATGGTTGGTTACCAAAAGCTTACAAACAAAGCTCTACAGCATGACGTATTGCACCACATAAAATACTACTGAAGGAAAAAATAATGATATTATTTTTGATAGAGTTTAGATTACAAACAGTCATAAAACCATATATAAACGCACATATATTTTAAATATATTGAAATGTGTATTATATATACACATATATCTGATAAGAATACATTTTTAAATATTAATTTTCTCTTGTTTTTGTACACGTGTATTTTTATGTCAAAAATATATATATTTTAACCAGAAAAAACATAAGTTTTTACCACATTTCATTTACAAGAGCCTTGGGCGAGAATGACATTTTAATACTACATACAGCCTGTAAAAGAGGAACGCAAATTTGAAAATAAACTTTGAAAACTACTTTTGGAAAAACCTGCCTTATTGTAGGCACTTGGCAGTTATAATTTCAAATGAAGATATGGCATATTGTGTAGCATTAGTTTCTATTTGTAATGACTACATTATATTAAACCTTTCAACATAAATTAAAATCTGTGAATAAAATGTCTACTTCCATCATAACTGAGCCTAGCCTAGTGTCAAAAATAAGACTCTATGGTTGGAGTATGAAGTGGAACATAGCAAATGCACACTTCTTTTTTCTCATTTTGACTTTAACATATTAGTGATTATAGTTTTACTATATTCTTTGGAAACCATTTTTAGGCCAGGAGTGTTGGCTCACGCCTGTAATCCCAGCATTTTGGGAGGCTGAGGCGGGCGGATCACCTGAGATCAGGAGTTCGAGACTAACCTGGTCAACATGATGAAACCCCGTCTCTACTAAAAATTCAAAAAAATTAGCTGGGCGTGGTGGCACGCGCCTGTAGTCCCAGCTACTCGGGAGGCTGAGGCAGGAGAGTTGCTTGAACCCAGGCGGAGGAGGTTGCAGTGAGCCAAGGTCGCGCCACTGCACTCCAGCCTGGCGACTGGTGACAGAGTGAGACTCTGTCTCAAAAAATAAATAAATAAATAAAATAAATACGAAATAATTTCATAATTTTAGTACGCTATCTTCATTTTAACTTTTGTATTCCTGTAAGCACCAGTTTCCACAGAAAATTTTAATAGATTATCTCCTATAAGTGTTGCATTCATACTTGTATACAGTTTTATAAAAATTGTGTTTTTCTTTGAGGCTGTCATATCGGTGGCAGCGGTGAGCAGTCTGAAGCAGCCACTGCCATCAAGCCGCTGCAGCAGGAAGGCACTGGTCATGGTCACATGCTCCACAGAGCAGGCAGGAGCCCCACCTTCCAATTCCCAGCTATCACTACACAACCCATGGCTGTGCATCCACGCATCCCCGAACTCTTGGGGTCTCAGGAAGACCCCTCTTGCCCTTGCAGGCTTGGAAGTACCTGCTCCTGCTGCTTGGTTTCTCCCCACTGTCAGCATCTGTTCCAGTCTCAGAGCAATGTGGAGCGAAGGCTTGGCACTGTTGCAGCCTCACCAGGAATGCACACACTTGGGACATACAAGGTCCCTGCTGACTTGAGCCCCTATGGACTTTGGGCACCAACAAGCATGGGAGGGAGGCTGAGGTGGGGGCTAAGGACAGCGCAGTGCTGCCCTACAGATGCCCCTTGGCATGAGCTGCCTGGGCGCCATAGATGGTGGCAGGAGACAGACAAGTTCCTATGTGGAAGGGGGCAGTTCCCGGTGAAATCCCATCTTCAGACCAGGGAGGATGGAAAGGCTGGTGGCCAGGCTGCCAGTTGTGCAGACTAGAGTGAGAACATGTGGTGCTTTTTCAGGTTCACCCATGGCCACCCATGGACCAGTCGGCACACATTTCCTCTCATCTGAGTCCCACAAAACCTCAGGGCTCAGCCAGAGCAGAACAGACATCAGCCAGCTGCAGAGAGGACCGATCTACTACAGGGCCTCCTCTCTGCTAGGAGCTAAACACTCCTCAGGACACCCTGACCGCATGGCTGTGGAAAGGAGCTGCCCCCTGCAGGACACTTAGGTGTTCTATCACTCAATAAAGCTCCTCTTCATCTTGCTCACCCTCCACTTGTCTATATATCTCATTTTTCTTGGTGGTAGGACTAGAACTCCGGACTTGTCAAATGGTGGGGCTAATAAAGCTGTAACACAAACAGGGGGCTGAAACATGCTCCTTGCTCAACACGTTGCAGCTGAAGAGTGGAGAAGAACTGTGGCCCTTCAGAAATCCCAGACCTGGAAGCTTCCCAAGCCAGGACTGTGACTCCCTCCTTGGGGCTCTGTAGTTCCTGAAATCTCCAAGATTCCAGGTGCAACTGTGTTCCCCAGTGCCAGCTGTGGAAGCTGCTTGCAGTGCGCCTTGTTCAGCCACAGCTTGGCAGACAGTAAACACTCACACCAGCACCTGGAGCTGCCTGTCCCGCAGCTAGCACATCTGACTGTGCTCAGTGGCTAAACCCACGTTCATTTACACACTCGTCGCTGTTCCACGCCTGACTCACCCTTGGCAGGCATGGGATCCAGGCTGGTAGCGTGACCTGAGCGCAGACTGCCAGGCCAAGCAGGTAAAACAAGCCCAGCAGGCCCGAGCAAAACTAGGGCAACAGCGCCACCAGCCACAGAGGTTTCCGACCAGAAAAATGACACCTCAATGATCCTGTAACTATATAACAGGGTAAGAAATTAATTATGAATGCTAATCTTACAGAATGGTCACTTCCCAGATTAAGAGTACAGAAACTGGTTCAAATGTAAATTGATCTTTCAGAAGGAAAAAGTGATATTTATTCTTTTCTACTAATGTTAATTTTAAGACAAAGAAGTCATATGTTTTGTTCCTTTTATAATAAATTACTTCCCTTTCTATAATATGTAATATTAATTGTGCCCAGGTTCCAGGACATTTTAATCTTTGCATTAGTTAATTCTCACTATATGAAAAAAAGTTACTTCTCTTAGCTACAGATAATTATAAAGTCTCGGTACATTTTTCATACCCACCAGGCCTCACTCACAAAAGCAAGTGCATCCCCCGCACGTGAGTGAAAAAAGGGGCAGCGGAGGCTGATAACAAGCTCTTTCCACTGAGAAACATTTCAAAGGGAAGATATTAACTTATCAATACTGTCCTTGAGTATAATGAGCATTTTAAATACTACACACCAGAAATTTTCATTCTGAGCATTTTATTTTAAAAATGTATGGCTTTATCTATTTATCATTTATTTTAAAACTACATATATCTGCTCTCACTTTCCACCTCTACTTTGTTTAAGAAAAGACTGTCTACCAGACAGAAGAGCATGAATGTGCAACCAATAATCACTTTTTGTCTGTCTAATTATTATTCTATCTAAATAGCTTCAATATATTTTTCTGCTTTTATAGGTAATTAATTTCTAAAGTGAGTATTAAGACAACAAATATGTCATATACATTTTAATTTGTTGTATGACATAACTAAATGAACCAGTGTACATACAAGTGGTTAAGAAACTCCTACACAATTACAAATACTTAAACAGTGCATGATAGCTACTTAGACTTTTAAAACTTCATGTAACAATTGACAGCTACTTCCCTTGGAAGCTGATTTGGAAAGTTATGCCTTATGGAAACAGCTTTTTCTTGCTTTTTCTAACCTTGAAGTTTTACATTTTGTAAATAGCAAAGCAAGCTTTAGAAAACCTTGTAATTGTAAAGGTAATATATGAATACCATACAACGCTTACACTGAATTCCTATTTCTGTTTACTGGAGCTTGTATGTATTAAATGACGGAGTCTGTAATTCCAATATGTAAATTCCAATTCAATGAAAGTTTTAGTTTTACTCTAGCCTTTAAAAAAAAAAAAAAAACTATGGAGTATACCACTAGGTGGCAGAGAAAGATCAGAAAATTTCCATTACATACTCATCTATTAAAATGTATATATAGCGCACTTAAGTCTTTCTTAAATTACATTTTATATATAAAATTATGATTGGTTTCAGTATGCTTTTAGTTATTATGAAAACATGATTTATAAAAATTTTTACCAAATACGTTTTAACAGAAAATATTTTATTCTTTATTTGTGATAAATGCATATATGTAATAAATATTTAAGATATGTAAACACTGTGTGTGCGTGTGTGTGTATGTACTAGCAAGTTTTAAATCCAATATAGAATAATATTTTGGGAAAAAGCAAAATGCAAACTAACCCTCTTACATCCTACATTCACATTTTCTTTTGTGCTAAAATTTTAATTTAAAATTTTCTAGTTAAGAATAATTCAATGTAACTATTATTATATTCATACACTCTAACATTTTACTTTATATCATTACATATATGACTGTATTTAAATTATTATATTTTATAATAAATATATTTTGCTATTTGTAGGTATCTTCTAATTACCTTTTTTCATATTCATATTATTTTTATAGGGTTATTGATTAATCAAAAGTTTCAAATAGCTACTGATATTTAAAGGAATGTTTCTACTTTCCATAGTTGATAAATTTGGTAAAATAATAAAATATTTTGTCTGATAATTCTTAGTCTTTACTTAAGTGAAGAGAGAGATTTTTTTTTTTCCAGCAGAAAATATGCGAAAGCAGCGGACTGAGCTAACAAATGTCAGATCTGATTTTGCTTCCACAGCTGATATACTCTGTGATTCTTAGGAAATAAACATGGCGATGCCAATTAATAGGTGAAAGAATTTAGTGACCTAAAATTCTTTTTTTTTTTTTTTTTTTTGAAACAAAGTCCCATTCTGTCACTCAGGTTGGAGTGCAATGGCGAGATCTCGGCTCACTGCAGCTTCGGCCTCCCGAATTCAAGCAGTTCTTCTGCCTCAGCATCCCAGGTAGCTAGGATTACAGGTGTCCACTACCACGCCTGGCTAATTGTTCTATTTTTAGTAGAGACAGGGTTTCACCATGTTTGTCAGGCTGGTCTCAAACTCCTGACCTTGTAATCCACCCACCTAGGCCACCCAAGGTGCTGGAATTACACACATGAGCCACCGCACCCAAACTTAGTGAGCTAAAATTCTAATGAAGGAAGGGAGAATGACTTCATTAATATGTCCATGATATTTTTAGATTTCAGGTTTAGAGAAGCTTAAAGAAAATGTTTTCTTTAATTTTTTTATTTTAAATTTTTGTGGGTACATAGTAGGTGTATGGATGGATTTTTTTTTTTCAAACTCTATTTTAGAGCATTATAAGCTTGTTTACTTTAAGGTTGAATTTTTACAGAATTCCTATATTCCATTCTACTTGTTTGTTCTTTTCCTTTCTTTCTTCTCCTCCCCAAAGTTGTCACCTATTATTTATCTCTCCTCATTCCCTCTCTATCTCTCCTCATGTATTGCTTGGGTGGATGAATTGGAAAACAGGGATAAGATCTCAAAGAATCAGAAGTTTATGATTTTAGAATTACTTCGTGGGGCAAGGGGATAGGGACTGTTCTGTTTTTCTGAATTCTGGGAATTTTTTAAAGAATTGGCACATTGACAGCTTAAATAAAGCAGACTAGACATAAGAAAGATTCTCATTACTGAGCTGCTGAGCAGGACTTTGGAATTCATACATTTTCTAAAACATGTTATTATTTGCCCAAATATGTACAACCCCAAGCAACATAAACAAATAAATAAGTTTAACTCTTGAAGTCTTTAATTCTGTGACTGCTACGCTCACTTCAGGTTGGTAAATTATTTTCATACCTGTGCTTATGAAGCACTAAAATGTGTTTTCAATTATGATAGCACACAGTTTATAGGCAACATTCGAAGTCTTACAAGATTTTATTTTCTCTGCTATACCTTTGATGTTACTAGTAATATATTTAAAAAGTAAATGTTTTCAAAGTATTTTTCTCATTAAATGAGGGTAAACAAACACTTTGTGGATGGGGACAGTATCTGAAATATTTTAAATGTCTAGACCTTTTTATATAGGCATTTAATACATATTTTTTGATTATTTGATTAGCTTCTTATTACTTAACTTGAGAAAAATCAGAATGATAAATATTAACAAAAACTCATTAGCCACACCAAGACCACTAAAGGTACCTGGCTTGAAGCCCCAACATTTTCCAGAGATTTGGACTTTCCGTAACTCCTACTGTTTCTATTCAGTCTAGGAGAGACAAGTTGGATAAAAGCCATCACCTACAGGGAGTTTCAGTAGCCTCTAATTTCCAGGCTAAATTGAAATTCCCCTTTTTAGGCCCCCAAATTAAAAGCAAGATCCAGGTTCCTCTTTGGCAGATTATGACTGAACACATCCATTTTGAACAGTCTATATGTTCACTCTGCCTTGGGATTCTTTTCTGTCCAGTGGTAATCAGCATAAGCACAGGTTTCTCAAAATGTGTTAACTGCCATCTTCTCATTTAGAAGTGGAGTTCTAGGGTCCAACAGGTCCATTTCTCAGATTTGCCAAATTACTTAGCAATCCACTAATTATGAAGTATAACAGCAATGATGATGACAACAACAGTATCACCAACATAGATTGATCTCTTATAATATGCCAAACACTATCCTAAGAGCTTAAATGGATTTAATACATTTTGCTACATGTGCTAAGATAACAATCTCAAAAAGCTCAACGACAAAAATGGTATTTACTATGCCACCTGTAGGCTAAAATTGCCTGCAGTTTTGCTGCACAAATCAATGGGGGAATAATTTTTAATCTATTAACCTTGATATATAATATATTCTTAATATTTTGAATATTTCCCTTTGATATGTTTAGCTCACTTTTACAATTGTCCTAGGAAATACTTACCATATATCAATTTGCCAACAGCTGAATAGACTAGTTCCTTACTAATTCTTGCTAATTTCTTACTAATTCTTTCATTTCAAAGGAAAAACAATATATAGATACATATATCAAACACACACACGCACACACACAAATCTAATTATTTTTTTCCCTTAAATAAATCTGTCCAGAATGTTACTTTCACGGGGAAGAAAAAAAAAATCCCACAACCCTCTATGACCGCATTTTCCCTCGTTCTGAAGGACATTGAAAGACTTAAAGAAAGGAGAAGAAAAAATCACCAACTAAAGACACTAGTTGATATTACTGTTCTACTAAACTTTAAATATGTGCCTGGTTTTTTTGGAATTTGGAAGTTAACTAGAACTCAGCAACTACAAACTTCCCATTTAAAAATATTTTGTATTTGAGAAACATCCTCCTCTCTTTTGCATTGATAAAACCATCACATTAGAAAAACATATTTTAGCATCTGTTACGTCCTACTTGAAAAGTTTTATTTGCTGTTCTCTGTACATTCCACATCTGCCTATATTAATAGAATATGACACTATACAAAGGGGTTTACTAATACTCTAACCAATGTTTAGAAGAAAGAAAAGATTTTTTTCTCTACAGACTCTATATCATCCCATTAAAAAATTTCAAACAACACAAACCATTGCAAGGCAACACATCGTTAGTGGACCAATATGTTCTAAGTGTCATGCACAATTGATTGTTCCACAGCTGGGTCTTCATTTTACTTTCATATACAGCAAATACGATAAATATTGTCCATAAGTATTTTGTCTTTTATTTCTCTATTATATTTTAGACATTTATTGTTATATTTATCTCTTGTCTTTCAATGAAAGTTTAAATCCCACTGAAAGTTAAGTCATTTATAACATTACAAACATAATATCACATGCTTATTTAAAAAAGGAGCTTTATAATAGATTAATTATCTAATTTTATTTGAGAATCTAGCAAGCGAGGAGGTGTGTAACTCATAAAATGCTAGCAATCTGCTTTAAGTCTTCTAAGTGTTGGAGGGAATGCTAAGGAATTACAGGATGAAGTCCTCATCCACATGGAGCTTAGAGCTTGCCTTAGTCTGTTTTGTGCTGCTATAATACAATATCTAAGCCCAGATAATATTTAAAGAAAATGTGTCATCTCATAATGGAAGGCAAAAGGATAACAGAGGGTCAAAAAGAGAGGGAATGAGAGAGAAAGAGAAGAGAAAAGGAGACCAAATTTGTCTTTTTACAATGAACCCACCCCTGGGTTCCACAGCTGCCCTAAAACTCTGTCCTTCTCACAAGCAAGATACATTTATTCCATTCTAACAGCCCCAAAGTCTTAACTAATTGTGAACCATCTAAATCAGATATCAGTGGAAACCAGGCACAATTAATCCTAAAGCAAGTTCCCTTCCAACTATCAGACTGTGAAATCAAAACAAGTTATCTACCTCCAAAATACAAAGTAGAACAGGCATGGGATAAATATTCCCATTCCAAAAGGTAAGAATAAATAAAAGGAAAGAAGTAATAGGACCCAAGTAAGTCCAAAACCAAGCAGGGAAGACGACATTAAATCTTAAGACTCTAGAAAAATTGTTTGCTCGATGTGCCACCCTGTTGGTCACACTGGGGCCTCAGACAGCCTTACACATAGGGCTTTACTTGGCTTGACCCACATAGCAGCTCTCACAGATTGGAGTCTCATGCCTGCAGCTCTTCAAAGTGGGTGTTGCATGATGGCAGCTCAACAGTCCTGGAGTCTGTGAAGTGGCCTTGCTCCCTTGGCTCCACTAAGCATTTCCCTGGTGGAGGCTCTCTATGGCAGATTCAGTCTCACATTTCTGCTAGACATTGTTCTACTGGCAACTCTCTGCTGTTGCTCCATTCTTATGGCAAGTCTCTGCCTCAACCCCTAGGCTGTATGCAACAGCCTTTAAAATTTATGTGGAAGAAGCCATACCCCCACAGTTCAGGAACTCTGTTGGCCTGCAGAGTTAGCATGGAATTAATGTTGCCAAGGTTTGCTACTTATACTCTGTTCGAGGCACAGGTAGGACAGCAAAAGAACGCGGTGCCTGAATACAGGGATCAGACACTCGAGGCGGTGCAGGGCAGCAATGGCTGAGATCCTGCAAGTACCCTTCTGGAAACCTGGCCCTCAAGGTCTTAGCTTGTCTCAAAGATCTCTAAAATGTGTTTTAAGATTCTATGCGTACTAATTTTTTGAGCAAACAGACTTTTGGCCAAACCCTCGATTTACTCTCTTAAACAGGCCTTTTCACTCTCTTTGTGGCTGGGCTGTGAATTTTCCAAATCTTTCCACCCTGCTTTCTCTTTACTATATATTCTATCTTTACATCATTTCTATCCCCTCATATCATAGGATACGTAATTAAAAGTAGCCATGCAGATCCTTCAATATTTTCTTTAGAAATTTCTTCCACCAGGTATCTTAATCTCTCTTAAGCTCTGCCTTCCTCAAAGCCCTGGAATATGGACACAATTCAACCAAACTTATTGCCAATTTATAGCAAAGATGGCCTTTACTCCAGTTTCCAATGAGGTATTTCTTACTTCCTTCTGAGACCTCATCACAGTGGCCTTTACTGTCCATATTTCTACCAATATTCTAAATACAACTCCTTAATTAATCTTCAAGATGTTCCATCTTTTCTCTCTAGTTCTTCTTTTCTTCTCATCCCTCACCAGAATTGCTCTTAACCCTCTGTTCACAGTAACAGAGTTTTTGTAGCGTGCTCTTCTAAATTTTTCCAGCCTCTATCCATTACGAAGTTTCAAAACCATGTCCACATTTTCAGGTATTTATTATAGCAACATCCCAATTTGCTCTTCTAAATTTTTCCAGCCTCTATCCATTACCGAGTTTCAAAACCATGTCCACATTTTCAGGTATTTGTTATAGCAACATCCCAATTTTCCATTTCCAAACTTCTGTCTTCATTAATTTTGTGCTGCTGAAACGGTACCAGAGACTAGATAATTTACAAAGAACAGACACTGATGGGCTTAAAGTTTCATAGGCTGAGAAGTCCAAGACCAAGGGGCAGCATCTGGCAAGGGTCTTTTTGCTTCATCATCACACGGTGGAAGATGAAAGGGTGAGAGAAAGTGAGGCTAATTGAGAAACTTGTCCATTTATCAGAAACCCATTTTCCCATGATTAAAAATCCTACTCCCAAGATAATGGCATTAATCCATTCATGAGGGCACAGAGCTCTGGTGACCTAATTACCTTTCATCAGGTTTTAGCTCCCAACACTGCTGCTCTGGGGATTCAGTTTTGAACATATGCTTTTTGGGGTACAAATTCAACCATAGCAGAGTTCAGTAATCTGTGAGTATACAATATCCTAGCTTAAAAGAGTCATTTTTTGTCTTTATCTATTTTCTGCCATATTTTCCTTAGTAGTGACAGTCTGTATGGCTTCTGTCCAAGAAGTTTTTTCTACATAATCAATGCAAAGTGTATCCTGAAGAGGATTAGTATATATCCCTACAAGAACAGCTCCAGGACACATTGTTCAACAGTTTCGTTTCTTCCCCTTAAGAGAAGAACACCTGAGGCAATATATGAAGGGTTGCCAGTCACAAGCCTAGCATCTCTTAAATATCAGGCAATTTTGTCCAGTTGTTATTAGTTTATTGTATTTACTGTTACTTAGTTGGATTGGCCATGAAAGAGAAACCTTCCAGTTTTTGTCATTCATTTGATATCTGTCATGAGGCGAAAAGACAAACTTGCGCAATTTAAAATACAAACATTGGTTGGACAGTGCTTTACTATTTTGCAACACGGGCACTACTAGATATGAGGAAGAACAATGCTTGGTTGAAAAGAGCTGTCTTATGAATTGCAGAATATTAAGTATCTCTGTCCTCCAGGAAATGAATGAAAATAGCTTCTTTCCTCCAGTGACTGCCACCACTAGAACATCTCAATTCTTTTACTAAAGGCTTAAGTGTGGTAGAGACATTAAATCACAAGCCCAGAGAACCACTGTTATACTTGGGATGTTTCTTTTCTCATTAAAATAAAAATGTGATGCTGTACATATAATAAATTAGTACATTTGTAACACATATACAAAATTTAGCAGAGAAAAGGTTTAAGCAGTCATAAATTCCTAAATAGTATTATTACACTACTCAAGTTAAACCTGCAGGATTATTGCTTACTCTTTAGTAAGCCTGATGATCTAGAGATAAAAGGAATCATACTCTTTGCAGAGATACAAATAATTTTAGAAATAATTGCAATCTATTTCCTTTATTTTACAAAATATATGAGAAAATGTAAGTCAAACAGTGGCTGTGGTCATATCTGAATCCTGAACTTGTGAAAGAGGTATTCAAGACCATACTAATGAAATAACTTAATGTTTCTAAGGAACAGGAAGTAAAAGGCATATTTTTCAATGCTTTTTAGTTTATTTCCCGAACTACTTTTTCAAATTAGGACTATTTCTCTGTTCCATACAGTTCTAGTTCAGCACCACTAGAGAATCTTAGGGTAAACTTCATTTTCACAGAAAAAAAGAAAATTCCTTTATCTTCTTTTCCATTCTAGTTGGGATAAATAATGCCCAAACAGAACTGTCACATATAAATGTCATTCTCAATGATTAATGCCACATAACTCCTTTAGCTGCTGACATTATCTTCTAACAGTGGTGTTCTGAACTGTGGTAAATATTACTTTACACATTCTTAAAATGTCCCACTAATCATCAGTAAGGTACCCAGTTCCTTTAATCACATTTGAGTATGAAATACTAGATTTTATGTGATTTAATCTAATTCTTCGTGATAGCAATAATATCCCACAGGTTCATTTTTAGGCCTTAGTTATAATAGAATGCCACTTTGGATCGAGAGTAGATCTTGCGTGAAATTCAAACTTTTTCCACTGATTTTTAAAGTATTATTATATTTTAGCTTGCTATTCTCTCACAAAGATAATAAAGTTATTTGGGCCCAATTTATTCTTCACAGACCCGGGCTCTTTACTACCTTGGGGCTTCCTGTTTCTCTGGGTAATATCAAACTGATTATTGAAAGAATCTTTACACAGTCTTCCAAGCAATCAAAATTAAACTGTTCAGCAAGAATAATATATTATTTTCTTTATTATTTATTAAAAAGAGATGCTACATAGTCTATATTTCTACTTTTTAATGAGTTTTGTCTTTTAGAGTCAGAGTTGTAACGAACTTAAATCCTGACTTTAGGAATCTTAACTTGTAGTGTTTTCTCTTTACTATACTCTCTTTCTACTGACTTGTACTCCTTTCATCCAAAACTGCATTTAGAAATTAACCTAATAAAAGTGCTCTCAGATTCTGTCATTCTCTATTCTGCCTTCTCTTTTCTACTTCTCATATTTGATGTGAAAAAATGAGAAACAGTGGGAATCTCTCCTATTACATTCCAAGTTTTCTTATTCCCATTGTTTTTTTGTCTCTTGGCATTAATTCATATTTATACTCACTATGATTATTCCATCCTCCATCCTCAACTGCCTCTTGAGATAAATTGCAGATCCAGATAACAAATCAGCAGCCTGGAGGAGCAGGTACACAAAGATCAGCTTATGACTCTACACATAAGCATGAGTTCCCCAAGGGTGGAGAATCTTCCCCAAATTTTCTGAACGTATGAAAAATGTGGGTCATGTTTAAATAACTTTATAGAAAGTAGTGAAACTGCCTCTCTAAAGCTTTTAAAAAATCAGAAGGAAAACGGCAGCATAATAAATTTTGATTCTAATTTTTTCAAAAAGTTATAGAGCACTGGAAACCAGGGAATTTAAAGAAATGCCCCTTGAGCATGTCAGGTATCATTTTTAAAAACCTGAAGCTGATGAGGAAATATTGAATAAAGCAAATAAGATACACAGTTAATTATAAATATTGTTCTCATAGTTTGATGCGGGTACAAAGAGACAAAGAGGAATTTTTTTCCATATATGGAATAGTATTTTGACATATGACATATGTGCATACTTCCTTTCAAATTCACTTCATGGTATAATTTTCTCAGTGTATTTATTAGGTGATATGAATAAAAACATTTGAAGTTCCTACAGTGACTTTTCAGAAGTACGATTTTTAAAAAGTCTATTTTGAGGAAAAGTCTACATTTGTTGTCTCAGTAGACATTTTCATGCTAGGCTTTGGAAGAAATAAGAGATTTGGAAGAAATACTTCTGATTGTGCTAATAATTTTCAAATTTTAAAGATTATGTAATTGATATAGTATAATTTTACAATGAAATTCTATGTCTTTATTTGACACTGTACAAATAAATGGAAATCTGTTTCTATTCATTGTGGCAAATAGTTTTTATTTTGTAACTTATTTATCTATTCCTCCATATATTTCCATATGCTGAAACACTATCCATAGTGAGCTCAATGGAAAATAAAATAATCAATTTAACATTGCAGATAGGTGCCAAATAAGTTAGTCTTGCTAAAGAAATAAGTGAATTGCCAGACCTCAGATCCTGAGATTAGATACTTATACAGAATACAGTGAGGTCTTGGGAAAAATGTACTTGCTAAGGTTATATTGCTTTTCACCTCTTATTTTCTTCTCATTATAAAACAGACTCTCAAATTGATAGTGCAAGCACATACCTGAAGTTCTAGTTTTATGGTAAATTGTCCAAAATTTGTAGTGAAATAATTTTGGACACAAAAGAATGAATAAAATACATAGATTCAAAGATTAAACTTGGTTATGCTCGGGCTTAGTTTGATGGCTGAAACGTGTGAAGACTTAAGATTTTTGCAAATATTGTCACCTTCACCTCATAAACTCCATCCTTTTGTCTCCAAGAAAAGCGTGTCATAATGATCCTCATTGTTATCTATCTAACGTTTTGATGGCTAAAACACTAAAATCATAAAATTTTAAGGCCAAAGTTAGAAAAAGAACTCTAAAATGGACACATTTCCTTGTCTTTTTATTTTCCATTTGAAAAATATTGGATCTTTTTAAAAGAAAAAAGTTCCGCACATCTTGTCTTGGTCTATCTTGTGCTATTCAACTTCAAATATCTTGTGCTATTCAATTTCAAAACACCAAGCAACCTGTACAGACCTTAATGGTGTAGTATTTACAATAATTTCTCTACAAAGGTGTAATAAAAGGTTAATGAATGTTAACTTGCTAATTAAAATGTATTAGCATAATATTATCTTATGTTAAAGATATTCAGATATGAAATTATGGATTGTTTTATTTTAATTTAGCTTTCCTATTTTAGTTTCTAATTTAGGAACTCTGACATTTAAACTTTTTCCTGCTACTGAAGATATCAACTGTGATGACTGACGAATGTACCATAAATGTTATTATCATGTTGCCTGAATTTCTTTATTCTATCTATATTCTTTGGAGCTGTAATTAATTTAGAATAGCCATACACCTAGTTTTATATTTAGTTATTAACAAGTGTGCAATGTTTAAATAACACTGAATATACACGCATATACTCTTTCTGTGATTTTCTGATTATGTTTTAAGGATAAATCCCAGAAGAATGAAAGTGTCTTAACCATGTCCTGAAAACTTGTACCATTTGTCTGCCTTCAGCTGGCTTTTCTGTAATCCTCATCACAAGACATCGTCATTTCTTAAAAATAGTATTTTTCAAGTGGATTAGGAAAATCCATTTTGTTTACAATGCTGTTGAAAAAGAAATTTTAATTTTTCTATCACTTACACATGAAAAGACAAAAATAACAATTATTTTATGTATTTACATAAAACAAATTTACATAAATGATTTAATTTCTTTAATTTCAATACATTATTTGTATCTACTTTTGTTTCTGCTCCAAAGAGAACAGTTTTCCAACTTAGACAATTGGTAAACCCTGTGTCACAGCTTAATAAAATTTAATGATTACACACAGTAAAAAGGTAGAGAATTATAAAACTTTAAAAGATTTTTCATTTTGTGTTTTACTCATTGACTTATGTATTCAATTACAAGATACTGAGTAATTCCTATGCTCCTAAAATGAGACTCTGTGTAGAGTGGCTTCTACAGTTTACATCAGAAAAATATGTATGTCGCTTACCTAAAAGGAAAATTAAAATTGAACTTCATTAAATGTGACAACATCTGCCTCTACTCATTTACTCATGTTATAATATTTATAAAATACTAGGAACTGATGAATTGTTGTTATCACCCTCATGAATTATTTTTGTATAGAACGAAAGTGGCACATAGGAAGCTAGACAACATGTGCAAGTTTACACTGCATATTAAAAGTTGGGAAAGGAACCGTGGTGTACTGATTCCAGATCTAGTGTCCTTTCTGTGACTGGAATATGTCACAGCAGCAATAAGACCAATTTTTATGGATAAATTAGAATATTTTGATATGGTGCAATATTACCTTATATAACAAAAAAAGTGTTTATATAATTTGCCTTTAGACTATGACTTTTCTGGTGTGCTTACACTGTGTTTGTTTCTCCAATAGATGGCAAACTTACTGCTCATATTATAGTTTTATGATTTAACAGTCTGGTCAGCTACAGAAAGGCTCCATTTACTGGGACTTTAAGAATATGCCACTATTTTAAGCAAGCTGTGCTTCATAAAGGGAATATGTAAGTTTCTTCACTGGTTGTTTTAAAAAATCAGTCACCTGTCAATAATTATAACAATATGTTTTAAGTCAAATCAATATTTATGCTAATTGAGAAATTTTCTTTTTCTAAATATGTTCTACACAAGTCTTCTATAGTCCTTTAATAGATAAAATGTTATATAACAGTATACAGAATCCAGTTTACATATTTAAACTTTCATGACATACTTTTTCATATTACTGCTAGTTTTATCTCTGCACCTAGTTTCATATTATTCTGCTATACATATTTAGACCAAAGAATAAACTGTTAATAAGTGATTTAATGTACACGTCAAAGTAAAATGTATTCTAATCTTCTTTCTCAACTTTCCTGATAAAGGAAATTGACTGTATTATATAGATACTTTTTAGCTTCCTGAACACTATTTTAAAATGTTGACACAGGAACAGAAAACCAAACACCGCATATTCTCACTCATAGGCGGGTGCTGAACAATGAGAACACATGAACACAGGGAGGGGAGCATCTCACACTGGGGTCTGTCGGGGGGGAAAAGAGGAGGGACAGCAGAGGGTGGGGAGTTGGGGAGGGATAGCATGGGGAGAAATAACAGATACAGGTGATGGGGAGGAAGGCAGCAAATCACACTGCCATGTGTGTACCTATGTAACAATCTTGCGTGTTCTTCACATGTACCCCCAAACCTAAAATGCAATAAAAAGTATATATATTTTAAAAAATGTTGACTTAGGAGAACTTTATGTTCTAAACTGAAATAATTCTAATTTTTAAATTCCACTTCTTGAACTTTTGTTGTAAACTAGAAAACAAATTTTCCAAATAGCATGCAAACACTAGATTATTTCTGAGAAATAGTCTAATTTTGTTACATCCATTGAGCAATTGGAATGGTCCATAGATGTGGTATGCACTAGTATTTCTCAGTTTTTATCAGAGTGTTCTTTGAGGTCTTCTGACATCACATGCGTAGTAACTCCACATTAATAGCTCATGTGAACTGTTTTGTGGTGTGATAAACAGACAGAAGTTATGTATCTCTAAAAGCTATTTGCCAGAGCTTCCAGAAAAGACTAAGACAGTGCCTTATTAAGGTATAAAGAATCCTTCATTTTTTTTTTTT
>PVKV010019500.1:0-14387 GCA_004027835.1 Alouatta palliata | reverse complement strand
AATCCTTCATTTTTTAACCTTTTAAGTGAAAATGCATAGCAACACTTCATTCTTCACTGTCAGTACTTGACTCACTGATGTTTTCATTGCTACTCCAGTCATTGTCTGTGGAAATTCAACATCGATCCATCTAAAATCATTGATCTGCTCAACTTCTGGGTCTTGTCTTCATCTCTTTCATTCCCACATAATATGCATTTTATTTTTGTTTTATTTATTTATATTTTTGAGACAATGTCTTGCTCTGTCCCCCAGGCTGGAGTTTAGTGGCACGAAACGGCTCACTACAGTCTCAACCTCCTGGGCTCAAGTGATCCTCTCCTCTCAGCCTCCTGAGTAGCTGGGACTGTAGGCATGCCACCATACCCAGCTAATTTTTGTTTCTATTTTTAGTAAGGATATGGCCTCGCTATGTTGCCCAAGCTGACCTTGAACCCCTGGCCTCACGCCATCCTCCCCACTTGGCCTCCCAGAGTGCTGGGATTATAAGCATGAGACACTAAACCCAGACAAAAATTTGCATTTATACATCCCACTTTACTTCCATTTTCTTTCTCCTTTACTTACTTAATTCCACTTCAGCTACCTTTCAATCTTTCACAGGCCTCCAATAATTGACTCTATGTTTTTCCTCACCAAATCAATTTTTACTTTACCTTCTTCCACACCCTGTCCTCCTAGCCCTCTTCAGGCATCCAAGATTCCTTAGATTCCTTGGTGACTATGTAGCCCTAGAGCCAATGTCTTTCTAAGGCCCTGGTCTTGTCTTTTCCTCTTCACGCTCTGACCTAGTTGCTGGCAAAACCCCAACTATGGTTAAATCCAACCATTTATCCACCAGTCTCAGCAGCTACTTATGACTGAAGAAAAATTCCTTCCTTTATGTGAAGTGATCTCACTTTAAATTTATATTTACAAATCTCAAAATGGGCATTCAGCACACATGGAGATTTCAGCATATCTCTCCAAACTCTTCAATGACCATTTCTACACCATTTTTCTCTTCCGAAACATACCACACCCCCTTACTCTACCCTGAAGATCATAAATCAAATATTATTGAAAACATTTATCGTAAGGATTGATCTTATCTCTCCACAACCAATTCACTCATGTATCTGCATCTACACCTAGATAGCTTTGTCTTTCCTCCTGTTACATAGAGATGTCAGCTATTATCTAAGGCCAATTTCTTCACATATGTTTTGAAGAACCTCATTCACTGTCATTTACTGATTGTCCTTGCTCTAAAATTAGGCCCCCTCTCTGTCATTAAATTTTTCTTACCTCTAAACTATTCCCAACAGTAAAGCAAACAACAAAAATGTTTTAATATCATTCGATATTATTTAAAATGGCCTCACAGGGCTCACCAGCCAACAGCTTCTATTCATTTTCTCTATTGAAACACCTTAGAAGAAGTTTCTATATTTATTGATCTTATTCTTGCACTTCTAGTCCTCTTCTCAACCCATCCAACACGGGTGTCAAAGCACCTCTCCATGTCACTGAAATTGTTCCTCGAAATGTCAAGTGATCTCCACTCTGGTGTCCATTCCTTCCTTCTCAGTAGAGCGTCTCTCTAAGCTGCTGTAACACCACACTCTTTGGAATATCTTTTTAATCTCACTGGCCATTTCGTTTCATGAATTTTTGCTGGTTTTCAATGCTGGATTTATCTGGACTTCCTTTAAGCCCTCTTTTTTCTTTCCAAGCTACAATTTCTCGTTACGTGAACTTTTCCAAGCCTATGACTTGAATCAACCTTGCATCTTATCTCCAGCTCTGCCTTCTCTTCTGACCTCCATACTTATGCATCCTATCAGCCACTTCATATCTCTGCAGATGTAATTAATGTAAAGACTTTACATATGTATGAAACAGATATTTAGTCATCTCTCTACAAGCCAAAGTGAATTCTCTATTCCCTCCCTCCCTTCCTTCCTTCTTTCCTTCCTTCCTTTCCTCCTTCCTTCCTTCCTCTTCTTTCTTTCTCTCTCTTTCTTTCTTTCCTTCTTTCTTTCTTTCTCTTTCTTTCTCTTTCTCTCTTTATCTCTCTCTCTCTCTTTCTTTCTTTCTTTCTTTCCTTTCTTTCACAGGGTCTTCTGTCACCCAGACTGGAGTGCAGTGGTGTAATCTCAGCTTCCTACAACCTCCTCCTCCCAGGCTCAAGCGATTCTCCTGCCCTAGCTTTCCCTGAGTAGCTGGGATTACAGGTGTGTGCCACTACCACCGGGCTAATTTTTGTATTTTTAGTACAGACAGGGTTTCACCATGTTGGCCAGGTTTGTCACGAACTCTTGGCTTCAAGTGATCCACCCACCTTGGCCTCCCAAAGTGCTGGGATTACAGGCATGAGCCACAGCGCCTGGCCCTCTCTTTATTTCAACTTTTAAGAATCACTATATATAGATACATGTATATATACATATATATATAGATATTTATATATACATAAATATATATAAATTTATATAATACATATATAGATATATCTATATTATATATAGATATATTATGTATAGAGATATTTTAAATTATATATATTCAATGTGCACAGTAAGTCTCTTTATCTTTATATATATGTCTATATATATCTATATATAATATTGTTCTCTCTATATATAGAGAGAGATATATATGTGTATATATATATATATATATATATATAAAAGAGACTGTTACTGTGAAAGTTGAATATATATAGAGAGAGATAATATATAATATATATTATATATATTACATATAATAATATCTATAGTAATTATATAGAGAGATATATATTTAGAGATAAAGTATGTCTATATATAAATTATATATAGAGATAGACAATTTATCTCTCTATATATAGATAGATAGATAGAGACATGTATCTATAGATACATATAGACACATATATAGACATATATCTATCTATCTATATATATAGAGAGAGAGAGAGTGAGAAAAAGAGAGAGAGAGAGACTGATAAATTGTCACTCTGTTGCCCAGGCTGGAGTGCAGTGGTGCAAATACAGCTCACTACAGCCTCGACCTCCTGGGCTTAAGCTATCTTCCTGCCTCAGCCTCCCAAGTAGCTGGGAACACAGGTGAAACCCACTCTGCTCGGCTAATATTTTTATATTTGCTTTTTGTGGAGACAAAGTCTCACCATGTTGCCCAGGCTGGTCTCAAACACCTGCGCTCAAGTGATCCTCCAGTCCCAGCCTCCTGAAGTGATGGGGTTACAGGCATGAGCTAACATGCCTGGCCAAGAAAAAAATGGATAGATGATAATATGTGCTAGTCACACAGTAGGTAATCATTTTATATTAGAAATTACTGTTGTTTCCATTTCTTTGCCTTTTTTGGTAAGTATTGTTATTTTTTCTATTGTGATGTGTGTACATGTGTGTTTCTTTTTTATTATCATCTCTCTTTCAAGCTAAACTGCCTCCATATGTAGAATGAAGGTAGAGAAAGTAGAATAATTAATTATACAGGGCATGTGCTCAAAGTACAGTGCTCAATGTGCAGCCACTCTGTCCTGAACATCAGGAGCCCTGCTCACGTGCTGCAAAATCCCTTTGGGTCACAATAGCCAGTTTGCCAGTAAAGCTTATGACTGTTTTGAATTGGCAGTCATGCATGGAGAGCGAGCAACAATGAATTATTCTTGAGCACCTTCTATGTTTCCTTCAATCTGAGGGATGTTAGAAATGTACAAAATATGGTCTCTGACCCTAAAGAGTAAATAATTCCATTTACAGGTCTGCAAGCTTTTAGTTTAGTGGTTTTTTTTTTTTTTTTTTTTTTTTTTGGTAAAGGACCAGACAGTACATATTTGAGGCTTTGCAAGCCATATGATCTCCATTGCAATGATTCAACTCTGCTGTTGTAATGCAAAAGCAGTCATGGACAATACATAAATAAATGAGCATGGCTGTGGTCAAATGAATATCTATTTATGGACACTGAAATTTGAATTTCATATAATGTTCACATGCCATGAAATATTATTCTACCTTTGACTGTTTTCAACAACTTAAAGTTTCTTTGTAGCCTATGAGCCTACATAAATAGATAACAGACTACATTAGACCTGAAGTCCATAAGTTATCAACCTCTGACCTAGCTTAAAAAGTGAGAAAATGCTTTGGAAATGTATTGTAACTAAGACATAAAATTTATTGCTATGTTTTGTGGAATGGCCTTTACTTGATTTCAGTGATCTAAGGCTATTAATATTAATTGTCTCTTAAGCATGTTAAAATGGGGTTTGATAGATCCTTCTACCTTCTACCCTATTCCTCAGATGATAACTACATAGATCACTATTATTGTCACCTAGATTGTTATCATGTTGTTCATATGAGCCCAGTCTCTAACCTCTAGCTTAGACAATTTGGCTTCTTGTACACTATGGGGACTTGGGAAGTGTCAATTCTCAGAGTCAATTCCTTTCCAGCAATTATTCAAGAATCCCAAGTAAAAGTTATTTCTTGTGCTTTGGTCAAGAAACTGGGTATTAAAACCTGAATAAAAAGACAAGTATATGAAACATAGTTCTAAGTGCTGAAGAAGTAAAATTCCAGCTGATAGCCCATCTGGGAGTCAAGTTGCCAATAAAATCTCTATGGGTAACTCCAATTGTACAAGGCATCCACAGCCTTCTTCGATACCTTCCTACTTTCATTCACCTGACTTGCCAAGACTTTGCAATGCCGATGTTTAGATGTATGGGATCATGAGAAGTAGCACAGGTGTTTGGGCATTGGGACAAGTTAACATGAAAGAAAACAATGAAGTCTAACTAGGATCACTTCTAGTGCAAAGAGCACCTGGGTAAAAGGTAATTCCCCAGTAGATAGTTTTATGAAATAATTTAGAAGTTCCCCAAATCCTTTCTATTTTTCAGGCCCAAAAATGCTTAAAAATAAGCTGGCAAACAAGGTATGTTTGCCTTTTATTTATGAAATTCAGTGTTAATTCACAGCTATAAACTAAAGTTTACCTAAGCCCTCTTTTTCATATTATCAATTTTTAAATTATAGAGACTAAGATTTAATTTCTAGATTGAGAATTTTTTTCCTTTTTCCTTTTCCTGTGAAATGAATGCCTGCAAAATTCACCGGCCTAATTTATAGTGCTATACAAAGGTTATATCTCAACTATAATCTTTAACTGTAAGCTACAATTCTAGGAAGTAAACATCAATTCAATAAATAAATGACTATTTGAGATGTACATATGTAATTGGAATATTTCTTAAACATCGGGTGGGTAAATTAATTATTTTTAACCACACATGCCATACAATAAATAATGTTATTTAATATTTGCTCCTTTTAATTACTTTTCTATGCTCTTTAAAATTATGTCATGTTTAATTTTTCAATCGAATGCAAATCCTTTTTGAAAATAGAGGTATAGCAATATAACTAAGAACATATATTTAATTTTGTACTCCTATACCATTAATCTATAATGCCAGATATGAATATGTGGAACAAGACATATGCCTCATAACACTGGTAATGTGATCAGTCCAAAAACCAAAGTCAAAATGCACAAAAATTTCCTATTTAATGGGTTTGAAGGCAAAAATCTTTCTTTCTCAATTGCTTTGTATTTGAATATAATCTTTATTTTTTTCATTCCCTTAATATAATTGCCTTTGCACGCAGCACAATGGCTAATGCCATCACTTGTTTTACATTTGTTTTGCTTCCTGCTGTTGAATGAACAACCAGTGTTTACAGATTAGCAGCGTTTGTAGTCTTCTGACATTTACTCTTTCAAACTGGCGAATGAGAAGCACTTTATGTTTGATGCTCTGGCATTTTTGGAGTAGCTAGGGCATTCACAGTGTAAACCACTGTTATTCATACTGTAATAATTCCTTTGCGGTTAAGTCATTACTAGTAATCATAGCAGGCTTGTAGCACAATACCTTATTTGGGAATGTCATGTGAGATGCCCACAGCAATACAAAAAATAAAGTCTAACTTGTCTTGCTGAGGAGGGGATTTATCACTGCCCCCTGGCAGATGAATCTTTTGGGAAGTATTATGGGCTTCTGTGGGGTGGATAATATGATCTGAAATGTAGCAGGTGCTCTGAGCCTCCAATTAAAGGTACTATGAAAACTCAGCCACATGCTGTTTCTTTTATAATTTTTCAACAATCCAGTTGTATTTTCTCTATGCACAAAGCCTTAGCAGAAAGTCTTTTGCTAATTAAAATATTAACCAATGTGAGTACAAATAAGCAAAGACCACAATGAAACTGTGGAAATTTCACTAGACCCCTCTCCCTATTTACCTCCCTGCTTAAAAGCAAACTCAAAAGGCAAGTTCACTTTTCCTACTACAAATCTTTTGCTGAGTGTCTGTAACTTCCTTTGAGATCATTCCTTTTGAAACAGTTGTTTCAAAGGAAATATAGAATGAGGGCTTTTCGTTGTGAATCCCAAGGGCCTCAGGACGTTAATACAGGCTGCCCTAGTTATGAAATCAACACCTTTTCTACCCCAGACCTAAGCCCTAGCTCAAGAGAGAATTTGGAATTTTTAAACAAGTCGTTCCAAATAAAAAAAAACAACAGAGGGAAAGATAGCAAAAGTGAAAGTTCTAAAACTATCTCTGAACGACCTCATCAAGTCACTTTGCCCTGTGTGCTTATGTGTATGCCTTTACTGTTTTAATTAAAAGGAAATAATGATACCCTATCCAATGAGTGCTAAGAGAATAAATTATTATTAAGAACCAAAATTTGTATAGCATCGTACTGCTTACAAATCTAACATCTGTATATTTGACCCTCACATGCACATGATAAGAAGTGGTAAGAATGGATGTAAGTGAGAAAGCAAAGTATAAGAGAGAGTAAATGAGTAAACTAAGATCACATTATATATAAATGCTAGTTTTCTTAAAACTAAGTAGCAAATTCCCTTTTCAATACACCTAACATTCAATATCAACTTTTTAAGTTATTTCAAAATAAAAAAAAGGTTTAAAAACAAACTAAAAGCTCTTTCTAAATTCAAAATAATATTTTTTGAATTCTCTTAGTTGCAAGAACTGGCAGAAACATTTATAACATCCTCCAAACTGCTTGCTCTAAAGAATAAACTAGAAAATTCTACAGACTCTCTGGGAAACTCAAAAAAAAAAAAAATAAGGTTATTTTCCCTCCCTGTGGAGTGCCAGATTTTTGATTCAGATAATTTTTAAACTTTCGAATAAGCATGAAAATAAAGATCCAATTAATAATGTTGACAAGAATTGTAGTGATGATACCAACCACAGTCACTCTTGGACCTATGATTCTAATATGCCTTAATTTCCTGCTGCATTTCTGCTCTGTAGTATTCCCTCCAAAGATGTCTATATCCTAATCCTTGAAATAGGTAAATATTGTACCTTACAAGGCAAAAAGGAATTTGCTGATGCAACTAAGGTAAAGACTCAGATATGAGAACCTCATCTCAAATTATTCCATTTGACCATATCTAATCCTGAGTTCTTAAAAGCAGAGGACCTTTCCCTGCTGGGTCAGAGATAGAGATTCGACAATTGACGAAGGGTCAGAAAGATGTGAAGTCTGTGACTTTTAATATGGAGGATGAAGCCTATAGACCAAGAAATGAGTGAGGGTAGGCTTAATAAGCTAAAAAAGATAAGGAAATGTTTTTTAGAGACTAGAAAGGAGGCAGCCCTGTGGACATCCTTAGTTTAGCAAAATGAGATCCATGTCAGACTTTTGAACTACAAAACTACAAGATAATTAATTTCTGTGGTTTTAAGCAACTATATTTGTGGTAGTTTGCTATAATAAAAATTAAATAAATAAACTAATATATGCTATTTTTTTAAATCTCAGATCTTACTGGTTTGAAACTGCAATGTTGTAAGTTATATCTTGTTATTTTGAGCAGAATTCAGACATTGACTCAGAAAAATATGGAAAGTATTTATATGTAGACATGTATAAAATCATAAGCTGATTATAAACATTTATCATTGATTCAACCTGAGTTGATTATCATAATTGCTTGTTTTACCTGAATTTTTATACCATCCCTTGGTGAAGTTGTGATTTCATGGGTGATTTTTATATCATGTCAACTCTGGGAACTGAAAGATTTGATTGAATAAATGTTGTATTCATTTGATGACTAACATTTTGTTTGGCAATTAATTTATCTTTTTGTGGAATTGGATGAATATATTTTTTAAACAGGAAATGATTTTGACATTAAACATATTGCTTCTACAGAAGTCACGAAATTGGTCATTATTCACAATAACATGAGAGAAAGATGTGTGGAATAGTATGATTAGTTGGTCACTGTATTTGATTAAGTATGCCTTCTGTAATATAATGGAATTCTGTTTTGAAATTCTTAAAAAGCTGTGCCTGTCATGTGAAGATTTTAATAAAGAAGATCTACCTGTCATTTGGTTCTTCTGCCTGACTTTTTGATAAATGATACTTCTGTAATACTTGAGAAGAATATTGAAAATCATTGATGAAATGAGAAGTTGCTGTTACATTCATAGTTAATGTTGTGTATCATGTTTATGGTGGATTTTCTATCTTCACATATGCTTGATTTGGCTGGCTCAATGGTTACATATCATTCTTGATCCATTTCAATCCTGCTTTGAGAATAATGAAGTGAACTTAAATATTTTACATGTCACATTTTCAGCAATATATACAAACACATGAAAGGGTTTTTTCCAGAGCATTACTAATATTTCCAGAAATATTACTAATATTCCTTTTACTTCTTACACTGATGAAAATTCATAAAACATGTGACACAGCTAACTGCTCTTGGCAAAAATATATAGGTTTAAGAAAACTATTACCTATTTTTTTTATGCTGGAAATATTATGACATGGTCTATAGCCTCAATTTAGAGTTCGAGTTACCACATTGACTCACGTGGCTTTAGTGTTTCCAAAAGTTTTTTTTTTTTTTAATTTCATCTAAAATGTCCATACTTTGGGGAATTATTTCATAAAACTCTCAGTTGTAAGTTAAAATGTCAATTAATGCACACTGAGAAATGTGTTACCTTATCATCTGAAACAATGAAATTGACTAGCTGAAGGTTTCTCATCTCTGAAGAGAGGTATGCTTGAAAGAGAAATCTAATCAATACGAGAAGGCTGTTTTAGTGAACCAGTTTACTCTTCTGCATTGACAATGTCCTTTGAGATTTTTCTGGTCTAATTTCCCACATTGAGATAATGACTACTATGTCCAAAGATGCTGAACCCAAAGTATCTAGGAGAGACTGTGTAAACAATGTTGGCATTAAATATTTGTGGTACCTGATTTTTACAAGTAGCCAAGTGAATAATCTATTCAGAGTTAATCAAGAGTTGAATGAAAATGAACAATTATAAGAACTTGACATTGAAACAGATTTAAATGAGTTCTAATGGGTAATTCACAGAGAAAAGCATAGATTATTGAATATCTAATATAATATTTTAAATATACTTTTAAAGTATCATTTCTGAGATGTAAATGTATTAAAATCAAGCCTTGTGATTATGCTGTTGATACTAGTAATTACAGCATTTACGTTTGTATATTGAATTGTCCATGATCGCACAACATGTTAATCTAAATCTATGCCCAAAGTTCTTTCAACTACACCTAAAATTAAATAATTTTTTTAAAAATACTCTTTTATCTTAATAACCAGTATCAGTGCACTAGGATAGGCTGGCATACCAGTCGCCACCATAAGAATGTCCTAAAGGTGGATTGAAATACTTTCTTGAACAACATGTGAGCTAACTCTGGTTGGTTATTTTTTCCTGTTCTTGATTTCATGACCATGTATCTATTTAATATATTTCCACACTAACTTTAAATGTAATGTGGCACAACTGATTTGTTTATACCTTATCTCATATAGTTTGATTTTACTCTTGCTAACATGAGATGTTGCTGAAAGTTTTAACTAATTTTCTCAATCTGTTGTCAGTTATGTCTTCTTGTGATTATAAAATTCACATTCTCCTATTGCCTCCAAAACACCAATAGGTGATATTTTGTTCTTTCTCTACTCCCCTGATTTTATTCATAATATTATAACATACCCCCAACAGCCACAAATATATTTTGAAGCTGTAATTTTTCTATAGTCAAATTTCTAAAATAAATATTTGGGGAACATAAAATGGTAATATTAAACTACTCACCCACACTTGCCCTCTTCTGCCAGCACTCACTGGGTTCACTGAAATCACTTGATGGGAATTGTAAAGTGGTCTAGCCGTACCAGCAACTTTTGCCACAATGAGTGTCAGCTAACTAGCATATTATTGTAGAGATCTTATTGTGCATAATATTACACATAGAAAACATCACATGTATTTGGTTTATTTTATAGGTAAGAACTAAAAGGTCTAGAAATATTAAGTATCATGCGGAAGCTATGAAGTAGCAGAGTCAGTTTGGACCTCAGAAAGTCCTATCCTAGCTTGTGGCTTCAAGGTTTACCTCACCTACTCCTTGCCCTCCTTCTCTTTAGTGCCCCCTACATCTAGTCAGGTGACTTTCATGCCTTAAATGCAACGAACACTGTCCAGCCTTTCCCAGTCCATTCTTTCTGCCTAGAATACTCTTTCTTCAGACGCTAGGATGGTGAATAGCCTTATCTCCTCCAAAATTTTGTTCAAATATTCCTTTTCCATAATACTAAATACATATCCTATTTAGAATTGCAACTTCCCCCTCTCCAAACACTGGCACTCCCAGTACCCTGTTTCCTACTCTTCTTCATTCATAGCTGTTATCACTATATGCTTTTTTACTCACATTTCTCTAATATTTTAAGTTTCTTAATATTTTAAGTTCCTTTAGGGGAGTTTTCTGTTTTATTCTTTGGAAAAGTATCTGTTTCGGAAGGGCGTTCTCCCTTTCATTCTTGAAGGGGAATCTGTTTTGCTTACTTACGTATACCAAATGCGTAGGGCACATAATAGTCACTCAATAAATGTTTGTTGGATGAATGAATACATGAATAATGATCTCTACCTCCTTTGTGTACTTTCTAATTTTCTAAAATCTAATGAAAAGTTTTACAACTGTCTTCATAAGGAAATCCTCAAAATGGATTCATTTTTATCTGTCACTATTTGGGAAGCATCTAGATACAGTGATGTCACCTACCTTTTTTCCCATACTGAAAATAAGAATGACAATTAGAGTTTCTGCATTAACCTTCTGTGAGCTAGGGTCTTGTGAGTGTGTCTTGCCATTTTTGAGGGATTGAAAATGGCTAAATGTGATTTATATAAAGCGAATTGAAAGAGAATATACTGAATGTACAAACATTACAGAAAACAAATGTGACCGCATTGTTCCACAGTCACAAATTGAACCTAACCATAGTCAGTTGCTCACGTAAGTGTATGTGAAAATTTCAGGAAGAATTCTGCCTGAAGTGTTGAAAGAATTCTGCCAAATATTCAAAGAACCTTATAAAAACTTGTGTAGACAGTATGGGATAGACCTTTACCTCTTCATCACAAATATGTAAACTCAAAGCTTCTATCTCTCTAAATGTAGTAATTATTTTTCAAATGAATTGTAACATTTTAATATGATATTATTTGATACAATGTAGAATCTGTATTCCCTTGATCACCAAAACAATACGGATTACTTCTCTGCATCCTATCGAGCACTGACTGTTAGTAAATTATTTGGGATTTTACAGACATGTAGAACCACTTAATTCAGGGTGCTGTTAATCAATATGAAGGTGATTAAATATATTCTCTGATATGGGTTCATTAATAATTTATTCACAATATCTTTCATTACATAAAAGTGACAGAATTTCATTTTTTATTTTACAACAATAGTAGACATCTGTTACTTATTGTTCACTCAGCTTTGGAAGCATTTCTTAGGATTAGATATTCACTCTCCACAGTAGAACTTCAACGTGTCAACAATGACATTCCCAGGTGCTCTTGCAATAAATATTCAGGTACATAATCTAGATTTTTGCCAGTCATGGTCCTTCATCTCAGACCTTGAAATTAAAGCAATAACAAGGAGACTCAGAGTCAACAATAGAATTCTTCTTGTTGCTGAGAAGCAGAGGCAGCGAAGACAGCAGTTACATCTAATTTTCAAAGGTAGTCATAATAAGAGGCTTAGCCCTGGAGTCAAGTTGGCAAGATGAGGAATGTGAGCGGCAGTATTCAGAGACAGTGGTAGGGACTGTGGTGTCATTACCAATCTCTCAATGATGTTGGGTGAATAGCCCTCAAGCTTTGTTCTCTGGCCTTTCCTGTGATTTCTAGAGCTACTCCATGCCTTCTCAATATTTTTTAAGTTTCTGTTTCTTATGCTTAAAAATCTAATTTCTAATAAATATCAGATTAAATGATAGATTCTAATAAATATTTACTAGAACATAACGATTGACATAAAGCAGTAATATATTCATATTTCTATGTACTAATATAGTTGTAACCTATATTAATGTCACATCCAACATTTTAAATCACTTCTAATTTTGTTATTTAATATTTAAACATAACCTAGTAAAATTAAATGAGCAAAGCAATGTACAAATGATGTAAGGTGTAATTATCAGTGTTATTGTTGTCACCAATACAATTGTGGAGCAAGTTACAGTATTTATACAAGTTTCATAAACAAAAAAGTTCTATTGGGTAATCTAAATTTAATTTCTCAAAGTGTGATCACCCTTAATGGGGTACACAACTAGATTCCATTGTCTCCAAATGTCAAGCCTTTAAAATAGTGGAGAGAATACTAACTGGGACTCAGGAAATTGTTTTTAAAATATTTTCACACTTCATTCCATAAACCAAATGTTACTTCTGAAGAAAGGTCTTAGAGGAGTGCCATTCGATTATTTGTAACTCATAGGATAAATGCCTGAGGGAATGAATACCCCATTCCCCATGATGTGCTTATTTCACATTACATGCCTATATCAGAACATCTCATGTACCCCATATGTATTTGCACCTACTTTGTACTCACAAAATTAAAAAAAAAATTAATCCATAAATTTCCCGTGAAGTTGACATCAACAAAGTGGTCTTGATACACAGTATTTCCATTTAATATTTTACAATTAAAGTGTTTTAATAGGGTTAATAAATATTTCAACAGGATTAACCATTTTCTTCCATAACAATGTCAGCTGTGCAGTAAAAGTCAATACACAGGACTAAGTGTGACATATTTTTGGAATAGTTCCTTTTGAATTTTCCACATCTTAAAACTCAAACCATCTTTTACAAATATATCAGAAAGCTACCATATAATAGATATGAGTTATAGATTAAAATGCATATGTGGATGCAGATATAGGTATATTATTTATCTCTACACATTTAAGTAACTTTCACTGATGTTAGTAAGGCTATTATTGCTATCAGTGCCTATGAAAAACACACAAAGGGTAATTAATTAATAACCTCTGAGAATTTTCCTGGGGATTTTTTGTGGTCAGATCTTTATGTGATTGACTTTATGGTTATAAATAGCTTTTTCAAATTGCCATTTGTTTTGTTTATTTTTGGTCTTAACATTAAACTCCTAAACTATGGTAACTCCTTTTTTCACCTTGTAGTTAAATGGAAGAAAAATTGATATCAAGAGGTGGATGCTGCTGAACTTTTTTTTAAACTAATATTTTTCCTGCTTCAGTCTTCACTTTTAATATTAATCTATTTTTCAGAAGCAGCTGCTGACAATTCTCCCACATTGTGTCATGATTTTAAGTCATGGAGATAGCCTAGTTAGGGATAAAATTAAGTCTAATACAATTTTACTTCAATAAGCTCAAATAAAATTGGCCTCTGAACAAAAGAATGAAGCTATAAATTAAACTACTTAATCTCACAGAATTATTAACAAAAATGACACTTGATTGGTGGATAATACATTTTTCTGATATAAATGAAGACTAAAGAAATGTGGTTTATTCAATAAGATAGTTGCCTTTCTTTTTTCTTTGTTTTTTCTTTTGAGACAGAGTCTTGCTCTGTTGCCCAGGCTGGAGTGCAGTGGCACGATCTCGGTTCACTGCAATCTTGCCACCTCTGCCTTCCAAGTTCAAGTGATTCTTCTGCCTCAGACTCCCGAGTAGCTGGGATTACAGGTGCCTGCCCCTATGCCCTGCTGATTTTTGTATTTTCAGTAGAGATAGGATTTCACCATGTTGGCCAGGCTGGCCTCAAACCTCTGACCTCGAGATCTGCCTGCCTCTACCTCCCAAAGTGCTGGGATTACTGGTGTGAGCCACCACGCACGGCTGATAGTTGCCTTTTTTTTTTCTTTCTTTCTTTCTTTTTTTTTTTTTTTTTTTTTTTTTTTTTTT
>PVKV010019499.1:0-42046 GCA_004027835.1 Alouatta palliata | reverse complement strand
ACTACTATGGGAACTTGGAATAGGAAAAGGCAGGAGAAGACTTCATGAAAAAAGTTTCAAATTTTTTTTAAAAAAGAATAGGATTCTAAAGCTGGAAATGGAAGGGCAAATAGAGAGAATGGTATGAATAAAAAAACAGAAAAAGAAAAGGAAGCGAGAGAATGCATAGGTAAGGAAGACAACTGGAGCAAATAGAATGTAACCTATATTGCAAGGTCCTTTGGGTGCCAGGCCCCCATGCTAATAACACTACATATGTTAACTACTTATGATAAACCACATAAATAGTCATTACTATGCCCTGTTTTACACATGAGGCAACTAAGGTCAAAGAAGTTAAAGTAACTTGCTTGATAGCCCATATCTGGTAAGTGGTAGAGCAAGGATTCAAAGGAATATTTTCTGTACACTATCTTACCTCTAAATAATCCAGTTTAACATATATTAAGATGAGTAGTGGGAAATAAAATCAAAAGGTTAAACTGAAACTACATTTTTGAGGGCCTCAGTGTATAAGCATTAAGGTTTCTAAAAGTAGGAAAATGAAATAAAGTTGTAATAGAAGAATATTCTGGCCAGGCACAGTGGTTCATGCTGGTAGTCCCAGCACTTTGGGAGGCCAAGGCAGGATGATCACTTGAAAGGAGTTCGCGATCGGCCTGGCCAATATGGTGAAACCCCAGCTCTATTAAAAATACAAAAATTAGCTGTGCATGGTGATGCATGCCTGCAATCCCAGCTACTTGGGAGGCTGAGGCAGGAAAATCACTTCAACCTGGGAAGCAGAGGTTGCAGTGAGCCAAGATTGCCCCACTACACTCTCTAGCCTGAGAGACACAGTGAGACTCCAACCACAAAAAAAAAAAAGAATAATATTCTGGAGGCAGTGGATTGGAAGAGTATGATGGCCAGTATGATGTATTTTACTGGAGTAGACAGAACTACTGTAGAGTAGCAACAGGAAAAAACAGGAAATAACAAGGAAAAGGAGGTAAATGGTCTATATAAGACTATTAGAGGTAAGGAAGACATAGGATTCAGAAAATACACCAAGATTCTGAGCTAGAGGGTTTGGGAAAATGATGGAGCAATAAAAGAAGCTGGGAAGTCAGCAAAATAGTTTGAAGGAGAATTAAGCTTTGTACAGAGTATTTATAAGGCAACAGCAGAACATTCAAGAGGAAATAACCAGAAGTAGCTTAAAATACAGGTATAGAATTAGTAGGAATGGATTAACAGCAGATAAAGCTAGAAGGGAAACTTGGGATTTAGGGACCAGGGAAGGCATATAAAACAGTTGCTGCTAGGGGCATAACTGAGCAGGGTTCTTAAATCTGAATCACAGGCTCCATACCTAGCTAGCAATGTTCCTTCTTAGGACTGAAGGGTAGAACCCAGGCATCTGCAGTTTTATAAAGCTCTGCCGATAATTCCAATGCATAGCCTGGGTTGAGAATCCATTTTTAAAATGAACAAAAGAAGACTGCCATGCCATCAGGAAGATTTCCTTAGTTAACCCGACGAATTTGGCACAGTCTGTGCTGAATCAACTTTGTGATTTTCCCTAGCAACTGGAAAAGTGAAGTTGGTGAGAGTACCTTTGAAATGGCCAATGATGAGTTCCAAAGGACAGATGAAGGAGCCTAGGGCTAAAGCTACCAAGAAAGAGGGACAAACTTAATGCAAACAAAGACTATACAAATGGTTAGCAAGAGCTTAGTAATAATAATAGTATCTGGTCTTGAACTGAGCACCTTATATATAAGCTTTCAGTGTTCACATTGAACACTGTGACACACTGTAAACATTCAACATTGTACCATAATCCTCTGAAGTAGTTAGTAGGATCATGATTCCCATTTTATAGAATGAAAAAATTAAAGACAGGTTAAGGAGGGGTAGTAGGTAACAAACAAGATAGTTGCTGATTCCCAATTCTCACGTTGAGCCTCTGGAAATTAGGAGAAAGTTTGTCAATATCTTGAGATAAGGTGGTAGAAACACTTTGGTAAAATGATGGATGGTCCAGGCATGGTGGCTCATGCTTGTAATCCCAGCACTTTGGGAGGCTGAGGCAGGCGGATCACCTGCGGTCAGGAGTTCAAGACCAGCCTGGCCAATATGGTGAAACCCCGTCTCTCCTAAAAATACAAATATTAGCCAGGTATAGTGGTGTGCACCTGTAATCCCAGCTACTCAGAAGGCTGAGGCAGGAGAATCACTTGAACCCAGGAGGTGGGGGTTGCAGTGAGCGGACATCGCACCATTGCACTCCCAGCTTGGGCAACAAGAGCAAAACTTTGTCTCAAAACAAAAAAAATGATGGATGAAGATTCATGGGACATTTTACAATTTATTCAACCAGTATGTTCCAGGTTGTGTGTGGAGATTCTACAATGAAGACAGACACACTTCCTACTCTTGCACAGCTTACAGTTTAGTGAGGGAGGTAAAGACATAAAAGGGATGAATGCAGGGTACAACAGGGGCATGGAGTGGGCACCTCGTCCAGCCCTGAGGATCAAGAAAGGTTTCTAGGCATAGGAAACAGCATGTGCAAGGGCTTGACGGCCAGGTCTATTATGGGGAGTAAAAGTAATTCAGTGTAGTTGGAGCACAAAGCAAAAGAAGATATACCATTGACTTGCTCTTATAGGCCCTTTGTTCACAGGGGCTTAACTAAGGAAAAGATATTGGTGACAACGACCTGAAGTTATAGGCTGACTGAGGTTACATGTGTTCATAGAACTAACTGGCCTCAAGCTTTGCAAGAGAGGATTACTGTAATGATGTGTGACCCAGAAAACTCATTGTTTGAGCAGTTTGTGGATCCAGAAAAAGAGGAGTGGCCAGTGGTTAGGTTGCTAAACCTTGGCTTTCTCACTTCCTTCCTTCCTTTCTTTCAAAAATCTATTAGAATGTCAGCTCTTTGTTTACAATAATATTTTATAAATACAGAGCAGCCTATGTGTATATGCCAACCATTGAGTTTTCTCTTTGAAGCCATACACAAGGAAAGTCAAACATCAAAATCAGATTGTTGGTGGGGTCCAATGGCTCAAGCCTTTAATCCCACCACTTTGGGAGGCTGAGGCTGGAGGATCGCTTGAGGCTAGGAGTTCAAGACCAGCCTGGATAATACAGTGAGGCCCCACCTTTGTAAGTTAAAAAAATTTTTTAAAACAGATTGTTTTAAATTGCTAAGAATATAAGTGACACTAATATGAACTGATACGTTCAGTGGCATTAGGCTCATGTTACCTTTTTAACAAAATCCTGATACACACACAAACACAATATCTTACCTATTACATTTTTTTCTGAAATTTTTTACATATATACAAATTAGTTTATATAAATACATAAACTAATAAAAAATCCTACATACTGGGTGATTTTTTAATTATAGTTCTAGTAATCTCTCCCTTTTAATTTGGCTCCCTTTTCTCCTCTATTCCTTCCTCCATCCCACCCACATTCCTGGATGACTCACATTAAAGACCTAGATATAATATATTTCTAATATATACATTTATAGGGATTGGTGAGACTATTTTAAATAATGAAATTATTTAAAACAATTGATTTTTTTACTCAACAATATATCTTATAGAAATCCCTGCAATTCACATAATTCTAATTTATTCTTTTTAATATCTATAAAATGGGGAGTTTTAAAATTATGTTTCCATTGTTTTTAGTATGATACACACTGATGCCAAAAAACATCCTTTCATAAATCCTCACAAACTATTTATCATTCACATGTATACAAATGTACTTTATTATAAATATATTCAAAAGCACTATATAGGCTAGGCGCGGTGGCTCACGCCTGTAATACCAGCACTTTGGGAGGCCAAGGTGGGTAGATCACCAGAGGTCAGGAGTTTGAGACCAGCCTGACCAATATGGTGAAATCCCATCTCTACTAATAATACAAAAATTAGCCGGACATGGTGGCAGGCACCTGTAGTCCCAGCTACTAGGGAGGCTGGGACAGGAGAATTGCTTGAACCCGGGAGGTGGAGGTTGCCGTGAGCCAAGATAGTGCCACTGTACTCCAGCCTGGGAGACAAAGCAAGACTCCATCTCAAAAAAAAAAAAAAAGCATACAAATCCTTCTATAATTTGCTTGAGATAAGGTTTAAAATTTATCTTTGTTAATATATGCAAATCTAGTCCACATATTTTCACAGCTGTACAATATTTTGTTATTTTTATTCTATTTTACTTAACATTTTTATTTTACTTAGTTTTCTATTTATCCTGTTTATTTAGAGTTTTTACTAAGGATAACTCCTAAATTTGATCAAATGCCTTTTCAACATCTCTGGTTATTCAGTGACACAATTATGGTTTCCTACTTTACATGGTCTTCCTACTTTAGTTTGTGGATTATGTCGACAGATTGCCTGATGATATCGAATCATCTTGGCATTTCTGGAATAAACCTTACTTTGTTGTTTATTCTAGTTTTATTTCTGAATTTAATTTACTAATATTTTTGTTTGTTTTTTGAGACAATGGCACAATCAGGGCTCACTGCAGCCACAACTTCCTGGGTTTAAGTGAAGTGATCCTCCCACCTCAGCCTCTGGAGTAGATGAGACAAGTGCATGCCACCATGCCCACAGCTAATTTAAAAAAAATTAGGGGGCAGGTTGGGGGTAGAGACAGGGTCTCCCTATGTTGCCCTCCACTTCAGCCTCCGAAAGTGCTGGGATTACAGGTGTGAGCCACTGTGTCTGACCTAACAGCTTTTTTTTTTAAAGACAAGGTCTGGTTCTGTTGCTCAGGCTAGAATTCAGTGGTGTGGTCATGGCTCACTACAACCTCTGCCTCCCAAGCTCAAGCCATCCTTCAACCCCAGTCTCCCGAGTAGCTGGGACTACAGGCATGTGCCACCATGCCCAGCTGATTCTTGCATTTTTGGTAGAGATGGGGTTTCACCATATCGCCCAGGCTGGATTCAACCTATTGGGCTTAAGCAATCTGTCCGCCTCAGATTCTCAAAGTGCTAGGATTATAGGCATAAGCCACTGTGTCAAGCCCTGGCCTAGTATCTTAATTGAAATTTTTCATTTATTGTTATAAATAAAATTAATTATAGTTTTCTTTTTTGTATCTATATCTTTATCAGATTTTCACATTAATGATATAATAGGTTCTTTAAAGGATTCTGAGAGCTTTCCAGCTTTATGTTTGGAATTACTTAAATAACATAGGGTTTATCTGTTTTTTAAAATAAGATCAAATTCATCTGTAAATCCCTCTGTTTCTGGTTTATTTTCAATGGTGAATCTTTAATAACTTTTTAGTCTCTTTTTTTAAAAAATCAATTATTCAAATTTTTCCACTTCTTGGGATAACTGTGCTAGGAAAACATCAATTTACTCTATTTTTTTCTTTTCTCTTTGCCATAGGTAGCTATACAAGATTCTCTTAGAATTCTTTTAGTATATCCTATATTTGTGTTTTATTTCTCCTTTCTATTTCTCATCTTGCATATTTTTGCTAGTATTTTCAACTTAATGCACCATGATTTATTAATTACCTTGTTCACAGTTTGTTTTCTTTTTATTAATAAAAGAACCAGCATCTGGGTTTGCTTATCCCTTGTAAAATTTTTTGTTACTGTTTCATTAATTTCTGCTTTTTATTTTTCCTCTTCAGCTTCTCTTATTCTTTTTCTAATTTCTTCTGATTAGTGTCAGATTTCTCAATTGTCTTTCTTCTTTAACATGAATGTAATTTAAGATTATTTTTATCTACTTACTGTATTTTGGCAAAAAAGTCTCTTCTCTTTACAATATAGTGTAAAATTTCCCTTTTGATTTCTTCTTTGATCCAACAGTTATCTAGTAGTGTTGTATAATTTCAGGAGAATTCTCCAAGTAATACAAAAGCTTATCAAAGCACTGTTTAACATAGAACAAAAATCTGTATTTTTTTTTCTGGTATATCCTTAAACAGGTAGTACTCAACTGGTCAAACAGCTGTATCCCAAGAGCCCATGCTTAACAGAAATCAACTTTTTTAAGCCAGTAAGTATCAAAAGAAACAATATTTTAAATGGTGAATGTCTTTTTGAATCTAATCTCCTTAATGTTGGCATAAAAGATAGGCAAAATTTCACAGAAGACTGTAAAAATCTAATGTTACTAAAATAAGATAATACTAAGAACCTTGAATATTAGGGTCATCTTATTAGCTTTCTATATATAGCATTTTCTAAAGAGTATTCCTCACAGATAGATAGGAAAGAAGAGTGGAGTGATAGCTGCTATTAGCTGCCTACCTCTACTGCCTTTCCATCTTCTTTCTTGCTAAGAGAACTCTAATTTTGTTTGGGGTAACAATACACACACAACCTGAAGGAATAAATAAAAATTTATTTATGTCAATCATAGATCTTCTTGCTCCCCTTCACTATATTAAGTAACTTTACCAGACTTCTTCGTAGCTGCAGTTAACTATGTATGTGACCTACTCATGTGGCCAGTGAGACCTAAAGAGAAATCTACTGGCTGGATTCTGCAAAAGATTGTTCTTTCAACATCAAAGACAGCCACACAAGAAGGTCTTTTTGTCCCCGCCTCATCCTTCTTGCCTAGGATACTGGTGTAAGGAAAATGATGCCTGGGGCTTGCAGCCATCATCTTATGACCATGAAGCAACAAGTAAAAGCATGAGAAACCGAGACAGTAAGACCCTGGGTCCCTGATGATATCATTGAGTCAACTAAACAAATGAACCTATCTGCCTCCAGATCTCTCATTAAGTCTCATTATCAATAACAAATACCCTGTGGTTTAAGCTTGTCCAGATTGGGTATGTTGTCATTGCAGCCAATTGCTTCCTAACTGTGATGAAGAATATAAATTACTAATTAACACTTCAGAATTTAAAATTTTAGAAGAGCAATAGGGAAAGTATAAGACTTCTAACTTTTCACTGCATATAGTGCTGTATTTAAATTGCTTTCATAAACATGTAATGTTTTGTAACGTCAAGTAACAGAATAAAAAATTAAATAACCTTTAAAAGATAAGTAATAAAAAAAGTGATCCATACCCGTACCTTTCCGTGTATTCTCTGTCACGTCTACCCCAAACTGGATAATGTCACCGGAAAGAATTTCACATGGTGGACTTTCTTCAGAGCCTCGACTCAATCTCTGGCTATTTATAAAAGTACCATTACTACTTTTAGTGTCTTGAAGATAAAACTGCAACAACAAAAAAAAAAAGGCCAAATATTAATAGTAATAATTCGAAATGTATTTTTTTAAAAAGTGCTTCCAGCTTTGCCAACTACTGCAGGTGAATTTTTTCCCTATTAATTCAAACCACTCATCTCGGCTAAGGTTCTCCTTTAACATGTATGAAGTTAGAATCCTAAAACTAGGTGACTTAAAATTCAGCTACACAAAGTGGTATAACCTCTTTGGAAAAGAGTTTCTCAGGTCCTCAAAATGTTAAAGTTAGTAAACAACTCAGCAATTGCACTCCTAAGTATATATCCAAGAGAACTAAAAACGTATGTCCCCACAAAAACTTCTACACAAATATTAGCATTATTTGTAACAGCCAAAAAGGGAAAATAATCCAACTGTCCATCAATTGATGGATGAATAAACAAATGTGGAAGACATTCATATAACTGCATATTATTTGGCAATAAAGGGGTGAAATATTGATAACATGCTACACACAACATGAATGAACATTTAAAACATTATGTGAAATAAAAGAAGTCAGTCACAAAAGACTGATGTATTATAATGATACAATTTATATGAAACATGCAGAATAGGCAAAGCTATACAGACAAAAAGCACATGAGTGCTTACAAAAGGCTGAGGTGACAGGTAGGAATGGGGAATGAGTACTAATGGGTACAAGGTTTCATCTTGAGATGATGAAAACATTCTAAAATTAGTGGTGATGGCTGCATAACTCTGTAAATATACTATACTCAAATCATTGAATTGTACACTTTAGAAGGTAAATTTTATAGTATATTAATTATATGTGAATATAGCTATTATTTTTTAAAGGGGGAGAAAGGCCAGCTAGACAAAATTCTATCTTTCCATCTCACTGTTACTAGGAAGTCTGGGTTACATCAAAGGAAGTGTTTTTTATTGCACAGCCAAAGGCAAATGGTTTAGGTAATGCCAATAATTAATAGCTATCAATTACCTAACACAACTTGATATCAGGACTAATATATCTCACTAAATTCTTTGTGACAAAGCAGATTTGAGACACTAGAAAAATACTGAAATCAACTCTAAAGGTACCAACTTTCTGGGCTACCAAATTTGCTTTTCATCACTTGGGTAACCCTCCCTCTTTAAAAATGGAAAGGATAGCAAGAGGCACTGGAAGCCTACCTATTTATCACTTAAAAATCCTTAAGAAATGTCAGCCTAAGGAAGAAAAGTAAGACACCTAATATACTATATATCAAAATATACTTTTGCCATTACGCCCTCACTTAATATTAAAGCTATCAGTACTTTAGGGCCAAGTGCAGTGGCTCATGCCTGTAATCCCAGCACTTTGGGGGGGCCAAGGCGGGTGGATCACTTGAGGTCAGGGGTTCGAGACCAGACTGGCCAACATGGTGGAGCGTGGTGGTGCGCGCCTGTAATCCCAGCTACCTGGGAGGCTGAGGCAAAAGAATCGCTTGAACCCGGGAGGCGGAGGTTGCAGTGAGTGGAGATCATGCCCCTGCACTCCAGCTGGACTACAGATTGAGACTCTGTCTCAAAAGCAAACAAAAAAAGATATTACCACTTTCATTTATAAATGAGAAAAGTGAGATGCACGCAGATTAAGTATCTTTCTAAAAGTCACAGAACTGGGGAACAGAGAGGCAAGGGTTCAAATAAGAAAATTAAAAGGGCCATTTTTTTCCTCTTTACTTCACACCAACCTTTATGTTTCATTTATCCTTCAACCCTCCCACAGCTCTCTTCCAAAATAAAATACAACTAAAGACTAAGATGCAATCTGCAAAAAAATGTTCAAATGACATTTCATTCCAAATTCTTAGCTGATAATTTAAAGGCCAGCAGACTGTCTATAAATTACTTATTCTCTGCTTATAATTCAAAATAGACCAACTGTTACTTTGATTAGCAGTTTGTATATTTAATTACAGACCATTAATTAAGAAAATTATGTTGATATTTTAAATACATTTGAAACTCACAAGACTTAACATTTCACCCAGGGAGATAAGGACAAACAATACTTTCAAGTACGACTATTTACCCTCAAAATTTTTTCTACATTGGAATTTAATGTTACATTGTATAAGAGTTTTTTTTTTTTCCCCCCAATAAATATATTCTTGGGAAATGTGGTAATATCTGGATTCTGGTCTGGTTATTTTCAGTAATATATGTCTGAGCAAGTTAAATAAGGGGATTATATAATATTTACAGTAGTTTTCAATACATTTGCAGGTTACTAAGTCAATTTAGTGAGTTGCAACTTGCATTTTTAAAAAAACATAAAATGGAACAGAATAAAAATAAAGAATACATGAAATAAGGTTCAGTACTTAGCAACACTTTGTTCAAAAGCAAAAAGAAATATATTATATATGTATACACACAATATATATGTATGTATCAATAACTCATGTTTGTATCTCCTATGTAACTCTAAAATGACAACATATTTTCAAATTTAAAAGATTTTACATCAGGGCCCAGACACAGTGGCTCATGCCTGTCATCTCAGCACTTCAGGAGGCCAAGGCAGGAGAATCACTGGAGTCCAGGAGTTCAAGACCAGCCTGGGCAGCAAAGTGAGACCCCCATCCCTACAAAAGTTACAAAGAATCAGCTGGGCGTGGTGATACAGGCCTGTAGTCCCAGCTACTCGGGAGGCTGAGCTGGGAGAATATCTTGAGACCGGGGAGGTCGAGGTTGCAGTGAGCCATAATCACACTCCCATACTCCAGCCTGGGCAACAGCATGAACTCCTGTCTCAAAAAAAACTTTTTTTTCTTACATCAATATTAACCCAGGTTCTTTTCATTTTGACATGTCTATATTACTGTCCAAAGCATACCATAGTACCTTTGGCCTCTGTTTAGCTTGAACGTATAATTTACATTAGTTGCTCATTCTGCTTTCAATGAACCAGGATCTCATCATGGTTCTCTCACAATTTAATCACTCCCACTCTTTTCCTTCTGCATCCTTTTCAGTCACACTAACGTTTCCATTCATGCCCCGACCCTCTGTACTTGTATACAGCTACAGCATGTTAGTTTAGTTCTCTACGAAAATATTTTCATCTATATAACTTAACCTTTTGCCCTTGGCTGTTTTTAAAGACTGATATAAAAAATAATGATTCTGTACCTGCTATAAACAATTTACCATTATTTAGTCTACATTATGTATAGAAGCTATAGCTATTCTATTTACCATCAGGTTAGGTTTCTAAAGGTATAAAAACGTTAAACTGGGCCAGGCATGGTGGCTCATGCCTGTAATCCCAGAACTTTGGGAGGTCAAAGTGGGTGGATGACCTGAGGTCAAGAGTTCGAGACTAGCCTGGCCAACATGGTGCAACCCCACCTCTACTAAAAATACAAAAGATTAGCTGGGCATGGTGATGTGTGCTTATTATCCCAGCTGCTTGGGGTGGGAGGCTGAGACAGGAGAATCGTTTGAACCTGGGAGGCAGAGGTGGCAGTGAGCTGAGATGATGCCACTGCATTCCAGCCTGAGCGACAGAGACTCTGTCTCTAAATAAATAAATGTTAAACTGTTTGCAAGAGCCTAGAAAGGGACTATTAGTCCCTGGGTACATTTCCAGCAAATAGATATATTACTTGATCCTTCATCAAATTCAAACCAGATACATCCTCTTCTCTATGCTGATAAACCTTCTTCTATCAGGCTTTTGTTCCTGCCCCTTAAAAGAAGTAAGTTTTGACCACATTAAAAAAAAAATAAAGAATCTGTTGAAACCTTAACTATCTTTCTTTCCCAGTAGCCTAAAGAATCTCCTAGCAGCTCTAGTCTTTGCATTAGCCACCAGACATTCACTTTGATGTTGAACAGTTGAGTAAGGAGCTCTGAATTAAAAAACCCTGTGTGGCTTGTGGGGAAAGTTCAACAGAAGCACTTTCGTTGTTTTAAGGTTTTAATTCTTTGATCAACTCTTTGCTTTCCCTGAATAAACTTTAAGTTCCCAACAATCAGGCATTGATGGTTACCCCTGTCTCATCAGTCACTTTTCCTTCTCTCTTGCTGATTATCTTCAATGACACAGGAACAGCACTTCACAGGTTGCACAATTTGCTCTTTGGTCTTCAGAAAGTTCCTGCTGTAGATGAATTAATTCCACAAATACATGCATTTTGCATCACTTTCAACTTTGCTACAATCTGTAAATATTTTCATTTCCACTATAATGATACAGTGATTTTTTAAAACTATTTCTACACTGATAGGTTTTAACAATATGTAAACACAAACAGATTAATAGCACATTTGAACTAAGGCTTCAGAACAAAGCACAAATATAGCAGACACACCACAGGCCAGGGGCTACAAACTCTAAGTCCACACAGGAGAGTTTTTAAGACACGAATGTAGAATGGATTCAAGGTAGATGGCAGACACTGCAACAAAGATTTTTAATCTCCCTGAATCACCACCTACAATCAGAGCGACTAAGACAACAAAATCAAAATCCCATGGGCAACATTTGCAACAAAAGTAGGTTACACAGTAGCCACACAAACCCCACAATAAGACTGAGGAAGACCACCAAGAGCCACAAGACCTGCACAGAATCAGCATCTGTGCAGAAGGATACATCAGGAAACAAAGGGGGCATTCGAGGTACTTGAGGACAACACCAAAAGAGCTATTAGGTATTCACTGAACAGTATAGAGGCCAGTTGAGGAAAAGAAGCTGGAAATAGGAATGGTTTGGCTCAGTCCAGTAACAAGTGAGTGCAGGGCAAGCTCCTAAAAAGGCTGGAACAGTCTGAGCCATATATATTTTTAAAACCAACCTACCAACCAAAGCCACCTTCCAGGAAAGGGCTCCAAACTGAGGGAAAGCTGCTGGGAGTGGAACCAAAATTGAGCAGAACAGGGACAACAGAGACAAGGAAAGAAAGGTTCAGATAAAAGTGGCAAAGGGGAAAGGAAGCCACCATATTTTTTAACATTTTACAAAAACAACAGAAGAGGGAGCTCTGTGAATTAGAAAAGTTATCCTGAACTATGATCCCTTTTTAAAGTTCAGGAAAACTAATTTCATATAAAAATGAGCAACAGAAATGTATCAAGGTCACATCCCATACAGTTATTTTAAGAAAAAAGAGAATGAGGAGCAGAATAATATCTTCACAGATAATGAAAAACAGATCTTTGGAACAGATCAAAACTGTAAACTTCTATTTCAAAACAAGCTAAAAGACATAAAAATTCAAGAGATGAAAGAGCAAAATAAATCACAATTATGCAACTCAAGAAAAGGTAAAAGAATAGAAGTAAAAGAAAAAATTCATTTTAGAAATGAATACAAATTAGAAGGATCACAAGAGTGACTAAATATAACAAATAATGCCTTAAAGTAAATCAAAGGTAAAAAGGGTAAAAATTTTAACCGTAAAGAATGAAGAAAGTGGCATCAGCAAAATACCAGAGCAGGCAGCCAAGCTTCTGTCTACCCACAGAAACACTGAAAACAAGCAGAAACTATCATTTGTTAAAACTCTGGAAAACAGTCAAAGCTTTACAGCAACCAAGCAAACACTGAATCAAGAAAAAGGCAACTAAAATATAGTAGGAAAGCTTAGTGGTATTACTTACCCTAGTCCCATCCCCCTCTCCAGAACAAAATAAGTAATCAGCCTGAATTCCCAGCGTGGGACACCCTGGTACCTGGTTCCAGAGGAAGCAGAGCAGACCTTAATCGCAAATTATTTTGTCTAATTTTCACCTGTCTGGGGGCTGAATGAAGGATGGTGCAAAGATTTCAACTTTGTTTTGCCTAACTCAGAACTCATCCAAGCTGGAAAAGTGACTGGTATTGTTTCATAAGTGGGATTTACCCCAAGTGGTTCAACTTTAAAAATGTATTTTATATTATAAAAATATTTAAATGGCCCACATTTGTAGAAAAGGGAAAAAAAAACAGAATCATCTCAATGCAGAAAGACATCTGATGAAATATAACATCTTTTCATGATAAAAGCACTCAGAAAGCTAAGATTAGAAGGGAACTTCCCCAACATGATAAAGGGCATTTATAAAAAACCCACAGCTAATATGATACTCAATAGTACAATACCGAAAGCACTCCCCTTCAGATCAAGAACAAGACAAGGATGCCAACTTTCACCACTGCTATTCAATGGTGTACTGAAAGTTTCTTGTCTAGAGACAAGAAAAAGAAAAAAAAGGCATCAAAATTGGAAATAAAGAAGTAAACTATGTTTATTCACAGGTGACATGATCCTATATATAGAAAATCCCATGGAATCCACAAGAAAAATATGAGTGAAACAAATCCAGCAAATTCACAGTTTACAAGATTAACACACAAAAAACAATGTTTCTACATACCAGCAATGAATAATCCACAAAGGAAATTAAGACGGCAATTCCATTTCCATCTAGAAGAATAAAATACCTATGAAAAAATTTAACTGAGGATGCAAAAGACTTTTACATTTAAAAACTGTAAAATATTGCTGAAAGATATTGAAGACAGTCTAAATAAATATAAAGATGTCCCCATGTTCAGGGATTGGAAGACTTAATATGTGAAGGTATCAGTTTTATACAAAACAATCCACAGATCCAGCAAAATCCCTATCAAAATTCCAATGACTACTTTTTCTGCGGAAATGGAAAAGTCAACCCTAAAATTCATATGGAAATTGTAAGGGACCTTGAGTAAGAAGGTCCCTTGAGACCTTCTTGAGAAAGAAGAACAAAGTTGGAAGATGTGTATTTCCTGAATTCAAAACTTACTACAGAGCTACAGTAATCAAAACACTGTGGTACTGGACAGATACAAAGACCAAGGGAATAGAATCTAGAGTCCAGAAATAAATCCAAACATCTACAGCCTAGTGAATTTCAAAGCCCATTCAATGAGGAAAGAATTGTCTCTTCAATAAATGATGCTGGGACAACTGGACAGACACAAGCAAATTGGACCCCTGCCTCATACCATACACAAAAATGAACTCAAAATAAACCAAAGAGTTAAATATAAAAGCCAAAACCATAAAATTATTTTCAGTCATTATTTCTTTGACTGTTTTTTCTGTCCCTTTCTCTCTCTCCTTCTAGGATTACCACAACGTATATGTTGGTAAGCTTGATGTCTTATAAGTCTAGGGTATGTCCATTTCTCTTCAAATTTTCACTCTGCTCCTCAGACACGGTAATTTCAATTGCCTTGTCTTCAAGTTTATTGATTCTTTCTTCTGCCTGTTCAAATCTGCCACTGAACTCTCTACTGAACTATATTTTTTATAATTTTCATCTCTCTACATGTTTCCCATTCATACATTGTTCTCCTGATTTCCTTTAGTTCTTTGACCATGATTTCCTTCAGCTCTCTGGGTATATTTAAGATAAAGTTTTTGTCTGGTAAGTCCAATGTCTGCACTTTCCCAAGGATGGTTTCTGTCTATTTTTCCCCTCAGTAACAGGCCATACTTTCTTCTTTCTTTGTATGCTTTTTAATTTTTTGGATATTCTGAATATCGTAACGTGGTAACTGGAAATCAGACTCCCTTCTCTCCCCAGGATTGCTATTGTTACTTGATGAGGATGGCACTCAGCCATCTGTTTATTTTCCAACCTATTCTTTGCAAGGATTATACTCCTCGCCATATGCAGTAACTGAAGTCTCTGTTATCTCTGCAGTTATCCAGTGACCTAACACAGATTTCCTTAAATGCCTGGATCCAATAAGAAAAGGAGTTCAAGGGAATGTTCTGTCTCTTTAAATCTTAAATGGCTAATGCCAAGTAAGTCACTTCAGCTTGTGGGGGTTGAAACAGCTGGCACCTCAGCAATTAAAAATAGCAATCATAGTACCTATGTAACAATCTTGCATGTTCTTGTACCCCCAAACCTAAAATGCAATAAAAAGTATATATTTAAAAAAATATATATATAGCAATCATAATACACAATCCCAATTTTTAAAGGTCCCAAATGCCCACCCAAGGACCACAGGTCACACCAAAAACACAGGCAACCATCATCTGGCTGCTACAGGATTAAGAGATGGGAGACAGTAGCTACTATGCCAAACACCAAAACAATGAAATTCTTTGAAACTTACCAGCCTCTTTCCTCATCAAGTACTCCCTTGAATGCTGCAAATGTTCTACTAGACTCCAGAGTTCCAAAATAGTTGCTTCGGACAGTTCATGCCAGCTCAATAGTTCTTTCGGTGAAGGAATCAATTCAGAGATTCCTACTCTACTTTTTTCCGTGGCATCAGATTAAGAAACTGAGGCTCAGGTATATTAAGCAGAGTGCCATGGTCCTGCAGCTATCACAGATTTAACACTGTTATTCCTACAAAATTTCCGCACTGCTTTTCTTCCCTACTTAGACTAAACACTCTCTGGTCTTTGATTCCAAACTTAGGAAATTCCATTTCATTTATGAAGACTTCCTGAAGCAATTGGGATACATAGAGCCAATTTCAAATCTACCTCCATCATTAAGGCAATCACTTAGTCTGTAACATTTAGTTGGCACCCATCTTGGAGAGACTGCACATCCATAAAATCATATGGAGAGCAACCTTAAACTGAGAATAAATTAAGAGAGTGTGAATTAAGTACCAAAATCCTGAGAGGCTGGTGGGAAATACAGTTAGGCATAATCAGTTGCTAAGGAAGCATTTATGAGTGAGGGTGGTAATCAGAATGAAAAGGCAAGGAGAAAAAGGAGGAGGAGGATGAGGAGGAGGAACAGGTATTGCAGCAAATTTATATATAGCTAAGGCCCCCAGAGGGTAACAAAAACTAAATAAAGGAACAAGTGGGAAATGCAAGATACAGCTGTAAAGAGAGGGCCTTTGGCACTGGGCTAAGAAGTTGTGATTTCTTAAGACAGAAGGCACTACTGACAGAGTGGATGAAAACATTGTTATAGGGAGATTAATCCAACAGCTCTGACGATCTAGCAGCTGTGTGTAGGATGAACAGCAGTGGGAGTCACTAGAAATAAGGAGACCTATGATTTGTTCACTTTTGCCACCAACAATTTAGTTGCTTCTTAAAGTATACAAACTTAGTTTTTATATGTATGTTCAACATTAATTAATTTATTTATATAAGCTTCCTGGCTTCCTGACTAACAAAGCATCACACATTTCAGAAGCTGGATTTTTTAATTGTGCCACTGAAGGAGGAAATAAGAAGCTTTATTCATATTCTATAGGAAAATATTATAGAGAAGTGGTTAAATGTTTTCACCAAAACGAAATCTCACGTGTAAACTAGAATGAAACTTGCCAACATATTATCCAAAGGTCTTAAATGATGTTAATTTGCCAAGATTTTTTTCCTCCTAGTGATAGTCTAGATATGTTCATTGTATAATAAATCTTTCTTTTGGGGCCAGCTCACAAGGAAAAGTGGAGAAAGAAAAACTATTTCTACGTGGGAACTGAGGTAAGTCTCTATATGGGAACTTAGGTAAGATTATGAAAGAAGTAGGGAAGGTGGGAAAGATAAATTTTTAAAAGTGTAATCAAAACAGTAAAAGCATATAAAACATAGCTACAATTATATCTTTCTTCAGATAATCCTTCACTGAGAATTCAGGACAAAGTAAATTAGATTTCTGAATCTCAGAAAGACACAAACAGATCATCAGAATATTACAGTTCTGAGAGATGGGGGGTTACTGAAAGCCTACACTAAATTCTAATTTGGCAGTGATTAACCTATTTTCCAAACCCCAAAATTGATGAACTGACAAGAAAATTCTGATTATTTTTTCCTCTTGCAGTGTGTTAATCACAGCAAAAAAAAAGCAGATGAGTTGAGGCTCCTATTTAACTGATACTAAAGAACAGATAGTGATCTCAAACTCAATCTTTTAGACACCAAAATGTCTCTAATTATCTCAAAGTATATCAAAATTATTAATACCAATATTTAAAATACATATTTTATCCAAATGTCATGTATTTTAACATATTAGGAATAGAACAAGGGGATATTATATTTTAAATACGCAACACTCTCACTGTACTTTGTAGGTCATGATTTTCCTCACAAAATGTTAAACCATCCTGAGGTTAGCAGAAACAACAACAAAATAATTGCACCACCACTCTATTTGTGTTAAAAACCCTCACACAGACTAGGCACACTGACTCATACCTGTAATCCCAGTGCTTTGAGAGGTGGAGGGGAAGCATCACTTGAGCCAGGGAGTTAAAGACCAGCCTGAGCAACATGGTGAGACCTTGTGTTTACAAAAAATCCAAAAACTGCCTGGGTGTGGTGGTGTGTACCTGTGGTCCCACCTACCTGGGGGTCTGAGGCAGGAGGATCACTTGAGCCCAGGAGTTTGAGGCCGCAGTGAGCTATGATGCACCACTGTACTCCAAACTTGTGACAGAGTGAGACCCTGTCTCAAAACAACAACGACAACAAAAACAACACCCTCCCTATAGAATAACAGCCTTATTTGTCACAAAAGGAAATAATTGTGATCACATTTGTGGGAAATAAAGAACAAGGTCACTATGTTTAAAACCTTATGAACTGTTTAATAATGTATACAATGGGCTCCATCTAAGGAGAGTTGATATTGATCTATACAGTCATTAAGAGGAAGGAGAGAAACTAAAAGAAAAAAATTTCCATTAAAGACTGGTAAAACTGGAAAATCCAAGGAATATGGAATCTTATGGGAGGGTGGGGAACCTGCCCACACATGAAGAATTTACATGGAAAACAAATTCAGTGGAAATGTTAAAAGACACAAGTAGTACACCTGCCCAAAAAAGAACATTCATAGCTTTTAAAAATGTTTTAAATTTATAAGGTAATGAAAATAATAATGATGGCCTTTTCATTCTTTAGGCACAATCATCCAAGTTGGCAAATAACTTTGTTTAAAACATCTTAGTCTTTACTCATATTTCTCCGCTTTTAGTGATAGTTAATTCTTTGAGAGATTTATCTCCTCAAGGCTTTGACAATTTAGACATCCACAGGTAAGTTCTTTAAAAATTAAAATAATTCTACTTTGAAAGACAAAGCAAACAAAGTTTCTGGGGACCATAAGTGAATAAACGAAAATAGTAACAATGCAATTTATGAAACAGTCATTTTGTCTGAGATGGGAAATGATTAGTTGGAAGAAGGAAAATAAACCCCTTACATGAGTTTAGTACAGAGTTTCCCATTTATCTGCTGCCACATGATTCAAATGTTCAAACAACAGTCTACTTCCAATACCTCTCATGATATCCAGCACTTTTCAGAATGAGTAATGCTCCCAATTAAGAATCACTAATTCTTTTAAAAATTTCAACTGAAATACAGTAATAGAAAGTATCACATTCAAATTCTACCTCTTCTATGACTTAAACATAAGGCCCTAGACATTTTTCCCTAGAAAGTTTTCGGAGCCAAAGTTTACGAAGTTTCTTTTAAAAGCATTGCTGATTTCTTTCACTACCATCAAAGGTAACATCACTTATATCCAGAATTCAGGTATATAGAAGTTTTAACAACAGAAAGCAAGGCCAAAGAATTATTATTCAGTGACAAAAGGGTACCACATAATTTACAATAATCACTGCCAGTTTTTCAGCGCTTACCATGTGCTTGGATAAACTACTCTGCATGCATTTTTTCACTTAATTTATTTAACAACTTTATGAGGCAGACACTATATTACCCCTATACTTCATGTAAAAAAAAATCAGGACTATGGCCAGGTACAGTGGTTCATGCCTGTAATCCCAACACTTTGGGAGGCAGAGGCGGGCAATCACCTCAGGTCGGGAGTTTGAGACCGGCCTGACCAACAATGAAAAAACCCCGACTCTACTGAAAATACAAAATTAGCCAGGCGTGGTGGCACATGCCTGTAATCCCAGCTACTTGGGAGGCTGAGGCAGGATAATCATTTGAACCCAGGAGGCGGAGGTTGCGGTGAGCCGAGACCGCGCCATTGCACTCCAGCCTGGGCAACAAGAGCGAAACTCTGTCTCAAAAAAAAAAATAGAAATCAGGACTAAAAGAGTAACTTGCCAACGGGTCTCCTAAGCTAGTAAAATTTTGATCTCAACCATTCTACTATACTACTTAATGTTTATCTGGCAATTTTATATCCACTATCTCTACTATTTCTCCAGACCTCCTATAAAACAGGAATAATTTTGCTCATTTTATAAAAATCAGTAAATTTAGGCTGACAAACTAAGTGACCCGTCTAAAGTCACAATGGTAAAAATAGTAAAACAGCAATCAGAACTTCAGATACCAAATTATCAGGAAAGGAAAGCTTTTTAAAATTTCTTTCAGAAATTCATTCACTACCTGCTACCACCTATTTGAAACAAAATCATAATAAATTGGGTTTTCCAGTTTCTGTGTCCATGACAGAGTAGAAGGGAACTAGCTTTTGCTTATGATAGTAACTATGCTAGGTACTTTACATATACTACCTCATCTAAACTTCAGAACACTATGAAATAAGCAGCATCCCACATGAACAGAGTGAGGAGTTAAAACATAAGTCCAAAGACTATAAAGAAAGAACAGCAAACAAGGCCTGTTAGACTCCTCATGAATATGGCAAATTCTTTGAAGATTGGGATATCTCCAGCCCTAAACAAAATGCCTTCTGAGCAGAAACCAAATAAATATTTTAAATAAATATTACATGATTGTAACATCTACAACCTAGACTCATCTCATCATTTTTCCATCATTTCCTGAGTATCTCTTAACAGAAATTCTGTTAGCAGCCACTAATAATATAATGGACTTGTGACCATCAGAAATCACTTAAGGTAAGTTCATAATAATGGTAATAATACTATCAGTAATAATAAATAACATCAATAACACCTCAGGACATCTAATGTGTCACCAATTCCTATGATTTCTAATTCAGTAAAATCTCTCAAGTCCATAATGCCTTTCCCTTCCAATTCCTCTTACTCAGGACCCTAACCATGTAGTGTGTAATTACACACCACACACCCTCCATACTGATGCTAGACTTATTTCCTAAAACACAAACCTGATCACATTGTTTCACTTCAGGACTGCTGACCCTCTGTTGCCTTCAAAACCAAGTCCAAGAGCTGTGACTTTCAAAGTCTTTTAAAACGACCCTAATCACCCTATCTAACCTAATCTTCCTCTTATCCTCAAAGTACTATCCATTCCCCCTTGCTTAACTACTAGCAGTCCCCTGCACAAGTCTCAGACCTCTGTGTCTTTCCTTATGCTGCTCTTGGACTTGAAAAGCCCTTGCTTTCACCCACCCATAATCTCTACATGTTAAAATTCTCCTTTTCTTTCTGAAGTTCAGTTTAAACATCTTAACAAATAAGATTTCTTTCAGATAACATTTCTCACTAAACAAACACTTGCCCCCAACTAAATCAGAGACTCGGGCTTTATTCCAAGTTAAGCAACTAACTGTTAAACCTCTATTTCCAAACCACATTTTGAGTAGCACTATATAATTTGACCTTTTCCATATAACATTCATTCCCTGTCAATAAATTCCAAAAGGCACAAGTCACAAATGACTTTTCAAAATGTAGAAGCAATAAGCGATATAATTCATACTCTAAAATGGAAGCTATTAAGTTTTAATTTAACACAAATACATGTATTTGTATTACATGCAAATAATGGATGCTATATGGAGCAGAGCATACATTAAAGGTTTAAATTTGGCTGGGTGCAGTGGCTTATGCCTGTAATCCCAGGATTTTGGGAGGCCAAGGTGGGTGGATCACTTGAGGCCAAGAGTTCGAGATCAACCTGGCCAACTGGAGAAACTCCATCTCTACTAAAAATACAAAAATTAGCCAGGCATGGTGGCATGCACCTGCAGTCCCAGCTGCTTGGGAGGCTGAGGCAGGAGAATAGCTTGAACCTGGGAGGCATAGGTTGCAGTGAGCCAAGATCACACCACTGCACTTCAGCCTGGGCAACAGAGCAAGACTCTGTCTCAAAAAAAAAAAAAAAAGAAAAAACATCCAAATTAGAAAGGAAGAAATAAAATTATCTGTTCGTCGATTATACAATCTTGTATGTAGAAAACCCTAAATGGTTCAGAAAAAAACTGTTAGAATAAACGAATTCAGCAAAGTAGTAAGATACAAAGACAATACAGGAAAATCAGTTGCATTTCTATACATGAAACAATGAACAATCCAAAAAGGAAATTATGAAAATAATCCCATTTTCAGTAGCATCAAAAAGAATTAACTTAGAAGGTTGGGAAAGGGGTTAAGAAAACAAAAAGTAAAAATAAAAAAAATTAATGAATTAACTTAGGAATTAACCGAAGAGGTAAAATATTTGTACAATGAAAACTATTAAACACTACTAAAAGAAACTAAAGACATAAATAAATAGAAACACATTGCATAATCATAGAAGTCTTAATACTGTTAAGGTGCCAATACTACCCAAAGCAATCAATAGATTCAATGCAGTCCCGATCAAACCTCTAATGATTTTTTTTGGCAAAATTAGAAATGCTCATCCCAAAACTTACATAGAATTTCAATGGCCAAAACAATCTTGAAAAAGAAAACAAAACTGGAGGATTCACACTTTCTGATTCCTATTACAGAGCTACACTAATCAAAACAGTATGGTACTGGCATATAGTTAGACATACGTCTAATATTCAAAAGAATATGAATAGAGAGCCCAGAAATAAATCTTCATATATACAGTGAAATGATTCTATACAAGGGTGTCAAGATCATTTAATGGGAAAGAACAGTCTTTTCAACAAACGGTGCTAGGAAAACTGGGTATCTACATACAAAACAATAAAGTTGGAGCCTAACGTAACACCATATACACCAAAAACAAACTCAAAATGGATCAATGACCTAAATGTAAGACCTGAAAGTACAAAATTTTTAAAAGAAAACATAGGGCAAAAGCTTCTCAACACTGGATTCAGCAGTGATCTCTTGGATGTGACACCAAAGGCAAAAGCAACAACAGAAAAGACAAAGGTGACTTCATGAAAATTAAAAATTTTTGTGCATCAAAAGGCACTATCAACAGACAGAATGGGAGAAAATATTTGCAAATCATATATCTGATAAAGGATTGATATCCAGAATATATAGAGAATGCCTAAAAGTCAACCACTAAAAAACAAAGAACCCAATTCAAAAATGGGCAAAGGATTTGAATAGACATTTGTCCAAAGAAGATATATAATGGCCAGATATAGGTGATGGGGAGGAAGGCAGCAAGTCACACTGCCATGTGTGTACCTATGCAACAATCTTGCATGTTCTTCACATGCACCCCCAAACCTAAAATGCAATAAAATAAATAAATAAATAAAATTAAATGGAATTAAAAAAAAAAGATATATGATGGCCAATAAGCACATGAAAAGATGCTCAACATCACTAATCATTAGAGAAATCCAAAAAAGGAGACACCACCTCACATCCATTAGGATAGCTATTATCAAAAAAAGTAGAAAATAAGTGTTGTCAAGGATGTGGAGAATTGGAAACCTTATGTACTGTTGGTAGAATGTAAAATGGTATAGCTACTATGGGAAACAATATGGCAGTTTCTCAAAAATTTTAAAACAGAATTACCATATGATCCAGCAATTCCCTTTTTGAGTATATACCCAAAAGTAGGGTCTCAAAGAGATACTGGTACTTCTATGATCATAGTAGCATTATTCACAATAGCTAAAACGTGAAAGCAACTCAAGTGTCCATCAACAGATGAATGGATAAGCAAAATATGACATAAAAATATACATTCAATAAAATATTATTAAGCCTTATAAAGGCAGGAAATTCTGACATATGCTACAACATGGATTAACCTTGAGGACATTATACTGAATGAAGTAAGCCAGTCACAAAAAGACAAAATACTATATAATTCCACTTATGTAACATAGTTACATGGGTCCAAAATCATGGAGACAGAAAGTAGAATGGTGTATGGTAGGGACTGGAGGGAGGAGAAAATGAAGAGTTACTGTCTAATATGTATAAACTTTCAGTTTTACAAGATGAAAAGACTTACGGAGATGAATTGTGATAATGGTTATAGAATATTATGAATGTATGTAATACCCTGAACTATATACTTAAAAATGGCTACAATGATAAATTTTATGTTACATGTATTTTATCACAATAAAATTTTTTAAGACAGCTGGATATATGAGCCTAGAGTTCAGAGGAAGAAGTCTCAGCTATATATATATAACTACATATAAATGTAGTTATCATCAGCATATAAACAGAATTTAAAGCCAAAAGATAGGATGAGATCACCAAGGGGATGAGTACAAATAGACGAGTACAAATAGACAAGGACACAGAGCAGTTCAAAGTTTCAAGGTCATGGAAACGAGGACCAACCAAAGGAAATCATAAAGAATGGCCAGTAAAGCATGAAGAGAACCAAGAGAATGAAAGTGATATGTCCTGGAAGCTTTGTGAATAATGTTTTCCAAGAATGTGGGAGAGATTAACTGTCAAATAATGCTGATAGATCAAGTAAGGTAAGGGACAAACGCTGACCACTGGAAATAATCTGAAAGCCACTGCTGACCCTGGCAAGAACAGTGTAGAAGTAGTGGAGGATAAATGCCTTATCGGCATGACTCCAAAGAAAATGGACACAGAGGAATGAGAGGCCATACATATAGATAAATCTTTTAGGAAGTTTTGCTCTAAACAGAAGCAAATAAATCAGCAATGATAATAGAGAAAGTGAAGTCAACAGAATTTTATTTTTTATTTTTTGAGATGGAGTTTCACTCTTGTTGCCCAGGCTGGTGTGCAATGGTGCGATCTCGGCTCACTACAACCTGTCTCCCGGGTTGAAGCAATTCTCCTGCCTCAGCCTCCCAAGTACTCAGATTACAGGCATGTGCCACTATGCCCAATTAATTTTGTATTCTTAGTAGAGACAGGGTTTCTCCATGTTGGTCAGGCTGGTCTTGAACTCCTGACCTCAGGTGATCCACCCGCCTTGGCCTCCCAAAGTGCTGGGATTTACAGGCATGAGCCACCGTGCCCAACCAACAGAATTTTTTTAATGACAGAAAAATTGTTGCAGGATCCTTGGGGTGTTGCTTTTCTGGCCAGAAACCTCTGTGGCTGGTGGCACTCTTGCCTGAATTTTGCTCGGGCCTGTTGGGCTCATTCTGCCTACTTGGCCTGGCAGGCTACACTTGGTTTACGCTACCAGCCTGCATCCCATGCCTGCCAAGGGCAACCCAGGCATGGAGTGTCGAAGGGTGTATGAACAAGCGAGCATGGGGTTCAGCCACTGAGCATAGGCATGTCACCTGCTGCAGCGGGGCAGGGAGTTCCAGGTACCAGCACAGGTGCCAGCTCTCTGTGAGGCTGTGGCTCAATCAGGCATACCGCAAGCAGCTTCCACAGCTGCCACTGGGTAACGTGGTAGCACCTGGAAGCTTGACACCTCCAGGAACTGCAGGGCCCCAAAGAGGGATTCTCAGCCCTGGTTTGGGGAGCTCCAGGTCTGGGCTCCTTGAAGGGCTGCAGCTCTTCTCTTCACCTGCAGTGTGGCAAGCAAGGGGCATGTTTCAGCCCTGTTTGTTTTACGGCTCTTTCACCCTTGCCATTCAGCAAGTCCCGAGTTCTTGTCCTGTGTCCAGGAAGAATGAAGTAGCAAACAAGTTTAGAGTGAACAAGGCAAAGAGGAGCTTTATTGAGTGACAGAATACCTCAGAGGAGGCCCTGAAGTGGGTACCTCCTCTCTACAGGCAGGTCATTTCAACATCTGCTCAGCTCTGGCTGAGCCCAAGGCTTCTGTGGGACTCAGAGGGGAGAGAGCAAGCTGGTCCATGAGTGGCCAAGAGCAGGATTGGAAAAGGCACCACAAGTTCCCACTTCCCTCTGCAGGGCTAAAGGTGGGGCCACACCAGGGACCCAACCCCTTCCACCCAGAAACCTGTCTGCCTCCTGCTGCTGTTCATGGTGCCCAGGCTGTAGGTGCCAAGGGGTGCCTGCAGACCAGTGCTGAGCTGCCCTCAGCCCCTCATTGGCTTCTTTCCCATGCTCGTTGGCACCCAAAGTCCAGAGAGGGCCAAGGTGGCAGAAGGCTGGTGTGTCAACAGCTTAGAACTGGGAGCAGGTACTTTGAAGCCTGCAAGGGCAGGGGGGCCTTCCTGGGACCCCAAGAGTGCAGGGATGCCTGGGTCCACAGCCATGGTTTGGGTGGCTGCAGCTGCACCTGGGGGTGTGGGGGCTAGATTCCTGCCTGCTCCATGGAGCAGGAGGCCTGGGTGTGCAGCTAAGACTTGGGTGGCTGCAGCTATGCCCGGGAGGGTGGGGCTCCTGCCTGCTCCCCAACCCCACCAACAGCACAGGGAGGCCTGGGTCCACAGTCATGACAAAGAACAGCATTACATAATAGTAGAGGGATCAATTCAACAAGAAGAGCTAACTATCCTAAATATATATGCACCCAACACAGGAGCACCCAGATTCATAAAACAAGTTCTTAGAGACCTACAAAGAGACTTAGACTGCCACACAATAATACTGGGAGATTTTAACATCCCCCCATCGATATTAGACAGATCAACGAGACAGAAAATTAACAAGGATATTCAGGACTTGAACTCAGTTATGGATCAAGTGGACCTAACAGACATCTACAGAACTCTACCCTAAATCAACAGAATATCCATTATTCTCAGTGCCACATGCCACTTATTCTAAAATCCACCGCACAATTGGAGGTAAAATACTCTTCAGTAATTGCAAAAGAAGAGAAATCATAATAAACAGTCTCGGACCACAGTGCAATCACATTAGAACTCAAGATTAAGAAACTCACTTAAAACCACACAACTACATGGAAATTGAACAACCTGCTCCTGAATGACTCCTGGGTAAACAATGAAAGTAAGGCAGAAATCAAGAAGTTCTCTAAAAGCAATGAGAATAAAGAGACAACATGCTAGAATCTCTGGGACACAGCTAAAGCAGTGTTAAGAGGGTAATTTAAAGCACCAAATGCCCAAATCAGAAAGCTAGAAAGATCTCAAATCGACACCCTAACATCACAATTAAAAGAGCTAGAGAAACAAGAGCAAACAAATCCAAAAGCTAGCAGAAAGCAAGAAATAACTAAGATCAGAGCAGAACTGACGGAGACAGAAACACAAAAAACCCTTCAAAAAAAATCAACAAATCTAGGAGCTGTTTTGAAAAAATTAACAAAATAGACTGCTTACTAGACCAATAAAGAAGAAAAGAGAGAAGAATTAAACAGACACAATAAAAAATGATCAAAGGGATATCACCACTGACCCCACAGAAATACAAACTACCAACAGAGAATAAACAACTCTATACAAATCAACCAGAAACTCTAGAAGAAATGGATAGTCTTGGACACATACAGCCTCCCAAGACTAAACCAGGAAGAAGTTGAATCTCTGAACAGACCAATAAAAAGTTCTGAAATTGAGGCAGTAATTAATAGCCTACCAAACAAAAAAAGCCCAGGCCCAGATAGATTCACAGCCAAATTCTACAGAGGTACGCAGAACTGGTATCATTCCTTCTGACACTATTCCCAACAATTGAAAAGGAGGGACTCTTACCTAACCCATTTTATGAAGCCGGCATCATGCTGATATCAAAACCTGGCAGAGACACAACAAAAAAAGAAAACTTCAGGCCATCGATGCAAAAACCCTCAATAAAATACTGGCAAACATCAATAAAACACTGGCAAATCAAATCCAGCAGCACATCAAAAAACTTATCCACCACAATCAAGTTGACTTCATCCCTGGGATGCAAGGCTGGTTCAACATACGCAAATCAGTAAATGTCATCCATCTCATAACAGAATCAATGACAAAAACCACATGAGTATCTCAACAGATGCTGAAAAGGCCTTTGATCAAATTCAGCATTTCTTCATGTTAAAAATTCTCAATAAACTAGTTGTTGATGAAACATATCTCAAAATAATAAGAGCTATTTATGACAGACCCACAGCCAGTATCATACTGAATGGGCAAAAGCTGGATGTATTCCCTTTGAAAACAAGAATGCCATCTCTCACCACTCTTTTCAACATAGTATTGGAAGTTCTGGACAGGGTAATCAGTCAAGAGAAGGAAATAAAGGTTATTCAAATAGGAAGAGAGAAGGTAAAATTGTCTCTGTTTGCAGATGACATGATTCTATATTTATAAAACCCTATCATCTCAGTCCAAAAACTCCTTAAGCTGATAAGCCACTTCAGCAAAGTCTCAGGATACAAAATCGATGTGCAAATATCACAAGCATTCCTATACACCAACAACAGACAAACAGAGAGCCAAGTAATGAATGAACTCCCATTCACAATTGCTACAAAGAGAATAAAATACCTAGGAATACAGCTAACAAGAGATGTGAAGGGCCTCTTCAAGAAGAACTAGAAACCACTGTTCAAGGAAATAAGAGAAGACATAAATAAATGGAAAAACATTCCATCCTCATGGATAGGAAGAATCAATTGCATGAAAATAGTCATACTGCCCAAAGTAATTTATAGATTCCGTGCTATTCCCATCAAACTACCAGAGACATTCTTCACAGAATTAGAAAAAACTACTTTAAATTTCATATGGAACCAAAAAAAGCCTGTATAGCCAAGACAATCCTAAGCAAAAAGAACAAAGCTGGAGGCATCACACTACCTGACTTCAAACTATACTACAAGGCTACAGTAATCAAAACAGCATGGTACTGATACCAAAACAGACATATAGACCAATAGAACAGAACAGAGACCTCAGAAATAACACCACACATCTAAAAACATCTGATCTTGACAAACCTGAAAAAAAAAAAAAAAAAAAAGCAGTGGGGAAGGGATTTCCTATTTAATAAATGGTGCTAAAAAAAAATGGCTAACCATATGCAGAAAACTGAAACAGATTCCTTCCTTACACTTTATACAAAAATTAACTCAAGATGGATTAAAGACTTGAATGTAAAACCCAAAACCATAAAAACTCTACAAGAAAATCTAGGCAATACCATTCAGGACACAGGCATGAGCAAAGACTTCATAACGAAAATGCCAAAAGCAATTGCAACAAAAGCCAAAGTTGACAAATGGAATCTAATTAAACTAAAGAGATTCTGCACAACAAAAGAAACTATCATCAGAGTGAACACGCAACCTACAAAATAGAGAAAAATTTTGCAATCTACCCATCTGACAAAGGTCTAATATCCAGAATCTACTAGAAACTTAAACAGATTTACAAGAACAAAACAACACCATCAAAAAGTGAGCAAAGATGAAAAGACACTTCCCAAAAGAAGACATTTATGTAACCAACAAACATACAAAAAAAAAAGCTCATTACTAATCACTAGAGAAATGCAAATCAAAATCACAATGAGATACCATTTCATACCAGTCAGAATGGCAATTATTAAAAAGCCAAAAAACAATAGATGCTGGTGAGGCTATGGAGAAATAGAAATGCTTTCACACTGTTGGTGACAATATAAATTAGTTCAACCATTGTGGAAGACAACAGTGTGGTGATTGCTCAAGGATCTAGAACCAGAAATACCATTAAACCCAGCAATCCCATTACTGGGTATACACTCAAAGGAATAGAAATCATTCTACTATAAAGACACACATGCACACATATGTTTACTGTAGCACTATTTACAACAGCAAAGGCCTGGAATCAACCCAAATGCCCATCAATGAAAGACTGGATAAAGAAAATATGGTACAGGTGTGGTGGCTCACGCCTGTGGTTGCTTGAGGTCAGGAGAGTGAGACCAGCCTGGCCAACATGGTGAAATGCTATCTCTTCTAAAAATACAAAAAAATTAGCCAGGCATGGTGGTGCATGCCTATAATCCCAGCTACTTGGGAGGCCAAGGCAGAAGAATCGCTTGAACCCAGGAGGCAGAGGTAATAGTGAGCCAAGATTGTGCCACTGCACTCCAGTCTGGGCAACAGAGCAAGACTTCATCTCAAAAAAAAAAAAAAAAAAAAAAAAAAGAAAGAAAAGGAAAGGAAAATAATGTGGTGCATAAACACATAAACACGGTGGAATACTATGCAGCCATAAAAACAAATGAGATCATGTCCTTTGCAGGGAGGGACATGGCTGAAGCTGGAAGGCATCATCCTCAGCAAACACAGGAACAGAAAACCAAACACCACATGTTCTCACTCATAAGTGGCAGTTTAACAACGAGAACACAGGGAGGGGAACAATACACATGGGGGCCAGTCGAGGGGGTAGAGGGGCAAGTGGAGGGAGAGCATTAGGACAAACAGCTTAAAACCTAGATGACAGGTTGACAGGTGCAGCAAATCACCATGGCACACATATACCTATGTAACAAACCTACACATTTTGCACTTGTATCCCGGAACTTAAAGTAAAATTTAAAAGAAAAATTATCCTGTTTTATATACTAACAAGAACAGAGGAAAGGAGCACTTGGCCCAACCTTGAGGATTAAGTGGATTCAGAAGGAGCAATCCCATGCTGAATCATAAAGGCTGAGTAAGAGTTAGTCAGGGGAAGCAGGGAGGGCACTGAAACATCATGAAAAACAAAGGTAAGAAACAATATAGTGTGGGGTTGGTGGGAGGAATCAAGGGGACTAGCATGTGATGTATGAGACTGAGAATGACAGGAGATCAGGCTAGAGAGGTAAGCAGTCACCAAGCCTTTTAAGACATATCATGCAATACAACCTTTATCATACAGAGAACTTGCCACTATAGGGTATAGGCAGGGAAGTACTGAGATCAAATTGATATTTCATTGAATGAAGAAGTACCTTGAGGAGTACTAAAGAGTTGAAGACCAGTTAAGAGGCTACTGAAATAAGTAATAAGGCACTGAATTAGGATAGTGTTAGAAGTAAAAAAAGGCACTCAGTGACAGAAATTTTGTGTTCAGTGATAAAGGCAGCAGTTGGTAGCCTGGGCTACTGGACAAATAATGCGAGTTTCTGTGTTTGGAAATACTAGAGCAAGGGTGGATAGTGAATAAATCACTTCAGTTTTGGATATGCTGCTTTTAGATTCATTACAGGACATCTAGTGAGTAAAGGTAAGCTGACAGGCAAAAAATTCAGACTTCAGGGCTCAATATATCTAAAAAGCATCCACATTTGAATGGTCACCAAAATTATTCTAATATACAAAATGATCCAAAAATAACACAGGGAAACAATGACTGAACATTTAGGAACACATATTTGAGGAAAAACCAGTGGAAAAAATGCTTGAAGGAATTTCATATAGTCAAAAAGGTACAAGGAAAATCAGGAAAAGTACCATCCAAGAGGCCAGGGAAACAGCTAAGGGCTAATACCTCTCTCTACCAGTATACAAAGAGAAACCATAAGGACTTGAAAAAGCCAACAGAGATCACAAGAGATCAAAAAAAGTCACATCAAATTGAAGAGGGAGACCCAGGCTTTTCAGATCAACTTCCCCTTTGACTATCATGCTGCATTTCAGTAGAAGAAAAGGTTGACCGACTGGCGCCTCCAGTTTTTAGGTGACAGGCTAGGCCTTGGGGAAACTCTCCAGAAGGCATTGTTTTTAAAACAAGATTATACCAGAAACCTTTTCACATGTGAGTCCTAAAACTATGAACCTAAGATTCTTCCACATGTAACATCTAAAGTATAAGCCTATATAAAGGCTGAACCTCCCTTTGTTAGGAGAGCCTGGCTGTTAGGCAACTATGCCACCTTGCTCCCAGCTGAATAAACCTTCCTCCTGTATTCGGTGTCTGAGAGATCCGTTTCCCGCGGCCGCTCCTGCTACAAAATAACAGTCTAGACTCTCAAACTCTGTTGTATTAACTTTTCAAAATGGGACATCTCTTTCTGAGGTCTTAAAGTAGTGAAGTCAATCTGAGTACAAAAGAGTAAAAGGACCAAACAAACATGTACCCCTACCTATAGGAGATCATTTACAGTGACAGATTATTTACAGTGAAGAAAACTATTGATATTATTGTAGTAAATTGGCACTACATATTTTTTATTTTTATTTTATTTTTTTTTGAGTCAAGGTTTCACTCTGTTGCCCAGGCTAGAGTGCAATGGCCTGATCATAGCTCACTGCAGCCTCAACCTCCCAGGCACAGGCAATCCTCCTACCTCAGCCTCCCAGGTAGCTGAAACTACAGGAGCACATGACTACACTAAGCTAATCTTTGGTATTTTTTGTAGAGATAGGGTTTCACCATGTTGCCCAGGCTGGTCTCAAACTCCTAGACTCAAGTAACCTCCTGCCTCAACCTCCCAAAGTGCTAGGATTACAGGCATAAGCCACCACACCTGGCTAATGTACTTTTAATAAGTCAAAACTTGGCCAGGCCTGGTGGCTCATGCCTATAATCCCAGCACTTTGGGAGGCCAAGGCAGGTGGATCATGAGATCAGAAGTTCAAGGCCAGCCTGGCCAAGACGGTGAAACCCCATCTCTACTAAAAATTCAAAAGTTAGCCATGCAGGCGCCTATAATCCCAGCTACTTGGGAGGCCGATGCAGGAGAACTGCTTGAACCCAGGCAGTAGAGTTGCAGTGAGCCGAGATCGAACCACTGCACTCCAGCCTGGGTGATAGAGTGAGACTTCGTCTCAAAAAAAAAAGTCAAAACTTATTGTCAAGCACAATAAAATGAATAGAACATTTTAAAATTTTATCACTCCTGACTTCTTGTCACATATTATCCCCTCATTTATGACTTCAAGTAAACTCAACTATTGACAATATAAATGTCTTACAGCCCTATGTAACAAGGAAAAGTATTTAAGCATGGATGATGTAAAAACCTACACTAGTATTCAGACAAAAATAATACAAATACAATAAAAATGTATCAGAAATGGAAAGAATCTTTGATGTTAGATGAAAAAAGATGAGAAAAGGTGAAAATAAATAGAGCAAGGGTCAATTTCTGTTTCTTGCTTTTGGCTCTACCACTTTTTGGCAGACAACTTGTCAAATTAAAAAATCACTTAGCCGGGCACGGTGGCTCACACCTGTAATCCCAGCACTTTGGAGGCCGAGGCGGGCGGATCATGAGGTCAAGAGATCGAGACCATCCTGGCCAACATGGTGAAACCTCATCTCTACTAAAAGTACAAAAATTAGCTGGGCATGGTGGCACACACCTGCAATCTCATCTGCTCAGGAGGCTGAGGCAAAAAATCACTTGAACCCAGGAGGGAGAGGTTGCAGTGAGCCGAGATTGCACCACTGCATTCCAGCTTGGCGACAGAGCCAAACTCCGTCAAAAAAAAAAAAAGAAACAAAAAAACACTCTTAGATGACTGTACTATGCTATACTAACTGGGAGCAACTCACAAATGTTTGGTCCCACCCATACAGAAGAACTCTATAAGGAACTTTCAAAAAGACAACAGGAAGCATATTTTCAGATGAGCACCTAAAGCAAAATCAGTAAAGAGTAGAAAGAACATGATGAAATTATTTACATAAAATGGAAAAGTTAATTTCATTTTCTTGGAGTAGGGTGGGGGAAACTCCCAAGGTGTGAGTCATTGGATTAAAGAACAACTGGATCCAGGATTTAGCTGAGCTAGAAAAGCAGGATTCAGAACACAGCAGAGCAAGCATGCAGCTCTCTGGCCCAGAAAGAAAAAAAAGCCATGTTGGATTTGTGCCTCCAGAGTTTGAGTCAGAGAGAGAGAAAGAGAGTGGAAAGGAAGGCATGACCAGATTTGACTTCAGCACATAAGAGAATCTAAAGCTGTTTTATCTTTTGGTTTATTTCTTCCTTTATTTAAACACTACTAAAACATTTAAATTACATTCAAGGAAACAAAAATGAAAGTTATTTCAAAATCTTACACCTACAAGGATCTAGATGGCTTTGCCACAATGCTTGGCACATGGACTAGATAGACCAACAAAGTTAACATCATCACAACTTCTCTAGCGTTAGCACTAATTTGATTTTATTAATTTAGTATAACCCACAAATTTATAAAATATTTATTGCTGTAGTTACTAGCAAGAATGAATGAATGTTTATTCACTAGAGTATATGCATTCATCTTGAATAAATTGACCACTTAATTCCTTGGCCTATTTATCTTTAATAATCTTGATGGCCTTTGTTAATACTGGAAAAGAAATTTTATATATCTTACATATTCATTTTTCTGTCCCAATATATGCAAGCATGTCCAATTTCTATTTTTGTCATTTTTCATGGAATCAAAGTTTTCAATGTTTATTTAGAAGTTCACTGTTTTTACTTGCCTTCATTTGGTTCTAGACTGCAGTAGGTGCTCATCTACCAACAAATTCTGAAGTAGTTTTCATTATTACAGTCATACTGCATGCCTTAGAACTTTTCATGTACCTACTCCAATCACTGCACTTTAACTCTCTTATACCATTTAATTATGTATATCTTCCCAAGTATAGCGCTATCATTCATTTTTTAAAGAAACTTTTTTTGTGGCTAAGTAATTACATAAAATTAAATGGACTCCAGACAATTCTACTCCTAGGTATTTACCCAAGAGAAATGAAAGACACAAAGAATTGTACACAAATGTTCCTGCCAGCACTGTTCATAATAATCAAAAATTGGAAGCAATCTGAATGTCCATCAAACATTGTATAAACAAAATATAGCCACAATAAAAATGAATTAACTATTGATAGATTCTATAACACGTATGAACCTCGAAAATATAATGCTAAGTGAAAGAAACCAGCCAGATACAAAAACTACATCTTATATGACATTATTTGTTTGAAATTTCTAAAATATGCAAATCTATTACAGACAAAGAGCAGGCTGGCTGCGGTGGCTCAAGCCTGCAATCCTAGCACTTTGGGAGGCCAAGGCAGGTGGATCACTTGAGGTCAGGACTGCTAGACCAGCCTGGCCAACATGGTGAAACCCTGTCTCTATTAAAAATATTTTTTAAAAAATAGCTGGGCTTGGTGGTGCACACCTGTAATCCCAGCTACTTGGGAGGCTGAGGCAGGAGAATCACTTGAACTCAGGAGGCAGAGGTTGTAGTGAGCTGAGATCTCGCCATTGCACTCCAGCCTGGTCAGAAAGAGCAAAACTCCATCTCAAAGAAAATACACAAAGCAGATTAGTAGTTGCCTAAGGCTGGAGTTGGGATACGGAATTAACTGTAAATGGCATAAGGAAATGTTTTTTGAACTCATGCAACTCTTTTACAATTGAATTATAGTGATGGTTGCATAACTGTATAGAATTACAAAAAAAATCATTGACTTCAATCAAGTGACTTGCATTTATAATAGGTGAATTTTATGAAATGTAAATTTTATCTCAAGCTGCTCTTAAGAAGCCAATGAACAGAGGAAGGATAAAAACAACAAAATATAAATACACACACACATATTTTAAATAACCTTGAAATTTAAGGGATTAGATTTGTCACCGTTAAATGTAGCAAAAAGTATTTTAAACAATAAATATTCAGTGCTTCCAAAAGTACCATAAAAGAAACTTTTCACAAGCTGATCATCATGAGAATGCAAATTAGCAAAACCTGTCTGGGAAATGGTTTGGCAAGGGAACATTAAAAATGTGCCCTTTCATCTACTTATGAGAATCTATCCTAAAGAAATAATTTTATAAATGAATAAAGATCAGGGTATTAAGATACTGAGCAAAGCATGACTTATTTGAAAAAAAAAGGAAAAACAGTAAATACTCAACAATGGAAGAATAGGTAAGAAGATTACAGCTCATCCATGAATATTATGTTCCCTTAAAAACTGTCAGTGGGCCTGCGGCATGGCGCGGAGTATGATAACATCCTGGTCACTACTGCCTGCATTGGAGAGGAAGACACCCACCTCCCTTTCACCCTGTGTGGTGGGCTCACCCAGAAGCCAGCCAGCAGAGTGCTGATAGCATTCTGTAATTTTGCAAATGATGCAAACTTGAAATTAAGAAATGTGACCTCATTGGTTAGAAGAGGGCTCTCCTATCGCAACAGTGCTCCAGGGAGGATGGACTCAAATATTGCAGGATGATGCAGACTGCTCACCAAATGTAATTAAAAATGGATCTTCTGTTTATCCAGCAAATCAGCTGTATAAACAGAAAACTGTCCACATTTCTGTCATTTTTCTGATGTCAGGAAGATTGTTCGGATAAGGAAGAGGGGAAGGACTTGAAGCCAGGATAAATCCCACAGATCATCTCATCATGGCCTATTAGACTCATGGCTTTAGCTTTACTCATGAAATTTCTGTCCCAGAAATTCTTGTAGAGCTTACAGGACAAAGAGGACATTGTGCTAAAGGAAAAGTAGGATCAATGCATATGTATGCCAAGAACTTCTACAGGAGCCATAGCATTGTCAGAGCTCAGGTCTCCTGGGGGCTGGTATTGGCTTGGCCTGTGAGTATAACAGAAAAGATGAAGTCTAAATGACTTTATATTTAAAGCCTACAATACAGAGGCTTTGTGGAAATTACCTTATATTTTCATCTGTGAGAAAAAAATTGCTATGGAATGAGAGCATCTGCTGAGATAGCAGCACCTAGCACTAATTACTATAAGAGAGGTAATTTTGTACCTGGACTAAGGAAGAATAGGATGGATATTCTATGTGTCCATGAGACACCGAAGTTTGCCTATTGTATATGTGGAAAGGGGATCATACTGATGAAACTACAGAGTGATGAAGCTGCCATTATCAAGGCACAGTGTAAGTGATTCTGGAGTCAGTTGTAAACAAGAAGAAATTCAAGAAGCAAGAGGACTGACTCTATTATGCTTCTCAAAGATAAAATGAAAAATAGCAATCTTGCCAGAGTTAAAGAATGAAAGGATGGTCAGGCATGGTGGCTTACACCTGTAATCCCAGCACTTTGGGAGGCCCAGGCAGGCAGATCACCTGAGGCCAGGAGTTTGAGACCAACGTGGCCAACATGGTGAAACCGTCTCTACTAAAAATATAAAAATTAACCCAGTGTGGTGGTGCATGCCTGTAACTCCAGCTACTCAGGAAGCCGAGGCAGGAAAATCACTTGAGCCGAGAGACAGAGGTTGCAGTGAGATGACTGATGCCACTGCACTCCAGCCTGGGTGACAGAGCAAGACTCCATCTCAAAAAAAATGAAATGAAAAGAATGAAAGAAAACTGATGTTGACACAACTGATCCCAAACTAACTTTGGAAGAATTAGACCATTCATTACATTTATTGCATTTTGAAGTTTATAATGTAAATCAGTGGATCCAGTTTAAGCATATTTTTGTTTTTTTTAAGACAGGGTCTTGCTCTGTTGTGCAGGCTGGATTGCAGTGGCACAAGCATAGTTCACTGCAATCTCAAATCTCTGGGCTCATGCAATCCCCCTGCTTTAGCCTCCAGAGTAGAATCAGATTTAGTTTAGCTCTGTTGCCAGGCTGGAGTGCAATGGCACAATCTCGGCTCACTGCAACCTCCAACTCCCTGGTTCAAGCGATTCTCCTGCCTCAGCCACCCGAGTAGCTGGGATTATAGGCACATACCACCATGCCCAACTAATTAATTTTTGGTGTTTTTAGTAGAGACGAGGCTTCACCATGTTGGCCAGGATGGTTTCGATCTCCTGACCTCGTGATCCACCTGCCTCAGCCTCCCAAAGTGCTGGGATTACAGGCGTGAACCACCGCGCCTGACAGAATCAGATCATTTTAAGGGACACTGTAAATTTATTATTATGCCTCAATGGAACATCCATGGTCAACTTTAAGAGTATTCTTAACTTTGTTAAGAGAAATAAAACTCATAAAACAAGCAAACCAAAAAGCTCATAAATATGTTTGTACTATGGCATAAAATTAAGTTTTATAAGTTAGGGAAAAAATTTAATGGGTTCCAAAGGTCCAGTAGTACAATAAAAATACATCGTCCTGACGTTCCAGAGCTTCCCAATTTTCCTTCACAGAAGCAAACATGTTGTCAGCCTCTTATACAATCAAAAAATGAAAATTTTAACTGAAAAAAACCCAGCAAACACAAAAAGTTCAAAATGTTTAAAGGAAAATCTCACAAATTCTTACATTCAGAAAGAAAAACATGTGGAGAGAAATAAAAATACTAAGTAATTAACAGGACCCAAGTTAGCAGAAGATACAAAAAGTACACATAAGGAATTTGGAGGCATTGAGTTAACTCTCTGCAACATGTAACGTAGGAATTCTCTGACATCTATACTTATGCAAACAACATCCTAAAATAAAATCCAGTCCCTAAGGCAAGAGCCTTTCCTCCATCAGTAGGTCACAAAGCAGTCTTGGGCTGGCTTTACCTAACTGTCAAGCCAGAAGACACATTATCTCTCCTGTAATGAATTAGTAAGGTATATTTAATGAACAAAAGTTATTACAATTAGCAGAGAATATCCTTTAACATCTGTTATAAGTATCCCTTAACATCTGTTATCCTATCCCTTAACTGTGGCAAACTCCCACCTTTTGCTTCCTGGCAATGTTTCTCTAACTTACACTCTAACGCAGAAATGATGACTGGACTCTTGCACTGGGCTGCTTCTACAGCTACACCATGCAAAGATGGGGAGAGTTTCTGAAGATCTAAGAATAAATATATTAAAATATAATTTCCATTCTTGCCACTATAAGGAAATAATATAGTCATTTTTATTATGACTGCAACTATAAACTGAGTGAGGTACTCTAGAGTGACTTGCTCACCGACATTTCCAAAGCAATACAATAACTGAGTCACTATTCACTGAAGACTTAATTATCTCATATAGTCAGTGAAATAAAATAATATTATAAAAATAGCATTTCTACAGTCTTTGTTCAGAGTTCCAAAAGTGAATTTCAATTATGGTTGCTGACTCTGAAGGTGATTTTCAGATTTATCTCTTAATAGCATTTGGCTACATTTCTTTTTCTGGGATTAAGTTAAATAACATCTCTGCATCAATTGAGTTAAACAAGAGGTCATGCTTTACCAACTTTTTGCTTAGTTTATGCTATAATGTTAGCTTTTCCTAGAATGGGCTAGTCAACTGAGCTATAACATATATTCTCTTGGGTTTTATGCCATGTCCTAATTTTAAAATTAAAACATCAGTTGAAGAAAAATAGCTACAACCTAGCAGCCCCTACAACTTAGATTAAGCTGCATACAACATTAGCTTCAAAACAGAGTCAGAAAACACTCTAGAAAATCAAGTATGAGACTTTTAGTGCTAAAAAGGTCTATAAAATACCATCATCAATGAGGTAACATAGAGTCTCAAAGAAGCTGCCTGTATAAGAACAAGACAAGTAAACAAAGCCAAGGCCAAAGTCCAAAATATTCCACTTCACAAATAGCCTCAGCAATCCTGAAAGTATCTAAATAAAAAATTAGTTAAACTGTCAAATGACAGACAAATTTAAGAAACCACCCACTTGACTAAAAATATTCTTGGTAATAAATGACTGCTTAGAAAGGATCTGACATATAGGCCAGGCACAGTGGCTCACACTTGTAATCCCAGCACTTTGGGAGGTAGATGTAGGAGGGTCACGAGGTCAAGAGATTTAGACCATTCTGGCCAACATGGTGAAACTATCTCTACTAAAAATACAAAAACTAGCTGGACGTGGTGGTGCGCACCTGTAGTCCAATCTACTTGGGAGGCTGAGGCAGGAGAATCGCTTGAACCTGTGAGGCAGATGTAGCAGTGAGCCGAGATTGCACCACTGCACTCCAGCCTGGCGAGACTCCATCTCAAAAAAAAAAAAAAAAAGTATCTTAGTGTCTTACACATACCAATAAAATTAGTTAATATTTATTTAGTCCTCACTGTGTGCCATGCCATGTATGAAGGCCTTTACATATATTAACTCATTTCTCACAGCTGCATGAGGTATTATTATTATTATCTGTACTTTATAAACAAACAAACAAAAAAAACCCTAAGGCACTAAGAAGCTAAATTTCTTGCCAAAAGTCACCAAGGTAATAAGAGGTGAAATCAGGATATGAATCCATGCAGTGACCTCCACAGCTGTCATCCCTAATTCCTTACTTCTGACTTCCCCGATCTTTACCACTCTCCCATACTGTCTTTTTTATTTCAGTCCAACTCACTATTTTGCAGATAAGCAAAACTGTGCTCCTCAAGGAAGAGATAAAATTCATTCAAGGTTTATAACTATTTAATAATATAACTGGTACTAAACTAAGGTTTCCTATTCACATTATGAGGCTTTTCACCACATTTAATCTTTTTCAAAAATAATTTGTTTTTCTAACATTCCACTCTCCTGCTGTGTGTGTTTTTGTTTTTGTTTTTTGTTTTTTTTTGAGACAGGGTTTCACTCTTATTGCCCAGGCTGGAGTGCAATGGTGCGATCTCGGCTCACCACAACCTCTGCCTCCCAGGTTCAAGCAATTCTCCTGCCTCAGCCTCCTGAGTAGCTAGGATTACAGGTGTGTACCACCACACCTGGCTAATTTTGCATTTTTAGCAGAAACAGGGTTTGTCCATGTTGGTCAGGCTGGTCTCAAACTCCCAACCTCAGGTGATCCGCCCGCCTTGGGCTCCCAAAGTGCTGGGATTACAGGCCTGAGCCACCGTGTCTGGCTGTTTATTTTATTTTATTTTATTTTTTAAAGATACAGGATCTCGCTGCGACACCCAGGCTGGAGGGCAGTGGTGGCACAATCATAGCTCACAGTAACCTCCAACCCCTGGGCTCAGGTGATCCTTCTGCCTCAGCCTCCCAAGTAGCTGGGACTATAGGCACATGACACTATGTTTGGCTAATTAAAAAAAAAAATTACAGAGACGGAGTTCTACTATGTTGCCCAAGCTGGTCTCAAAATCCTGGCCTCAAGTGATCCTCTCACCTCAGTCTCCCAAAGTGTTGAGATTACAGGCATGAGTCACTGCATCCAGCCCTTGCCTTGAATTTTTTAAAAATTTTAGAGACATACTCTACATATAGCTGTATTTTTGACATTTTCACTAATATTAACTCATGGCACTTACAATAGTTCATTTATATTTTCCCATGGCATTAAGTATTTTTGACAGTGTGACTTAATGACTATATGACATTTCATAAATTTCATTAATTTACTTAACCATGTGTCTACTGACTATATGTGGTTAATTTTTTTACAATTAGCCTCTGTGATGAAACTGTTATACACACATCTTTATGTAACATCTCTGATAATGTTCTTAGATTAGATATCTAGAAATGGCATTACTGTAACTTAAAGAGTATAATAATAGCTAATACTTATATGGTGATTACTATTGCCAAACCATTCTAAGTGCTTTGCAGATATTCTAAGTTATACATATCCACAGATATTCTAAATGCTTTACAGCCATATCCTAGCTAATCGTTGCAACAATCCTATGAGGGAGGAAATGAAGGTCCAGAGAGAACAAGTGACTTGTCCAAAATCAGCCAGGACGTGGCACAGCCACAATTCACACCCAGGTAGCAACAATAAAAAGATAACTCAATTTTTCAAATGGATATAAATCAATATTTCTCTGAAAAATATACATACATATCCAACAAGGAGACGAAATGGTGCTCAATTATTAGTCACTAGATTATCAGATTATTAGTCATTAAGGAAATACAAATCAAAATCACTAGATACCATTTCATACCCAATTTGATGGCTACAAAAAAGACTGACATTAAGAAGTACTGACCAGGAAGTGGAGAAATTCCTGGTGGGAATGGTATACGTACTTTGGAAAACATTTTGGCAGTTCCTCAAATGTTAAAAATGGAGTTACCATATGACCTAACAATTCCATTCTAAGGTATATACCCAAGAGAACTGAACATAAATTCACACAAAAGCTTGTACACAAACTTTCATAGTGACATTATTCATAACAGTCGAAAGTAGAAAACAGAAACTCAAATGTCCATCAGCTGACTAATGGATAAATAAAATGTGGTAGCTATTTCTACAATGGAATTTTATCCAGCAATGCAGTACCTATATAAACTTCAACTTATAGCTGGGTGTGGTGGCACGCGCCTGTAGTCTCAGCTATTAGAGAGGCTGAGGCAGGAGAATCACTTGAACCTGGGTGGCAGAGGTTGTACTGAGCTGAAACTGGGCCACAGCACTCCAGCCTGGGTGACAGAGTGAGACTCCATTTCAAAAACAAAACAAAACAAAAACTGCAACTTAGAGGAACCTTGAAAATGCTAAATGAAAGAAGCCAGAAAAAAAAGACCACATGTTGTATCATTCCATCTATACAAAATGTCCAGATAGGCAAATTAGAGGCAGATTAGTGGTTGCCAGTGTCTGGAGGAAGGAGAAAATAGGGAGTGACTGCTAATGAATACAAGGTTTCTTTTGGAGTGATGAAAATGTTCTGGAATTAGGCAGTAGTAACAGATGCACAATTTTTGAATATAATAAAGACCACTACAGTGTACACTTAAAAAGTAAAAATGAACTAAAATGGTTGAGAAATTCAAAAAGAAAACATAAATTTTGAAATAAACCATCTAGCCGGGCGCGGTGGCTCACGCCTGTAATCCCAGCACTTTGGGAGGCCGAGGCGGGTGGATCACGAGGTCAAGAGATCGAGACCATCCTGGTCAACGTGGTGAAACCCCGTCTCTACTAAAAATACAAAACTTAGCTGGGCATGGTGGCACGTGCCTGTAGTCCCAGCTACTCGGGAGGCTGAGGCAGGAGAATTGCTT